>NQII01000383.1:41457-204938 GCA_002778355.1 Clitarchus hookeri | reverse complement strand
TATACAATAACTAAAAATTCGTCTATAAAGAGTCTTACATGTTCGCAATCTTGTTAGATAGTACTACATGAAAATATAAAGTTTTTACGTCATTTATTGTGATGCAATCAACCGATTACTACCAAATTTGCCTTAGAAGACGTACTGTGGTAGGCCATGAAAATACGACAGTCTTCGAATGGGCTGATATATAAGCTATTTGTCTTCCATTTATGAAGTTCGTCACATGAAAACATTGAGGTGTTATACCATAGTTCGAGAAACAATGAATAGTTTCCACAAAATTGTACACGCAAGTAGTGCTACAGCAGTGTAGGTAAACTAACAGGTTTTAGGTACTGCAGGCTTTTTTAATGGCGTTCATATAAACAATGTAGATTAGTGTGCTAAATATATTAAATTCGACAAAATTTAACGAAATTTTGTACACTAACGGTATTCATTAGAAGCACCAATTATGCAAACAAAGATATTTTTTGCCCGCTTTCTTGCAAAATAGTGCCAGGCGAAAAAATTGGACATTTTGCTTTAATTCTGGAACAATTCGACTAATTTCCACCATTTTTTTTTACACCGGTAGTGCTACAGAAGGTTATTTGAAATTATATACTTTAAGTGGTGTCAGACATTAATTTTCTAAATGGTGGCCAGATAAATATTTTGATAATTTATCATATCTTTTAAACAATTTAACCAAATTCAACCAATTTTTGTACGTTCACAGTATCTATTAGAAGCATCGTATAGATAAACATTTTTAGGCAATTTTCTAAGATGGCACCAAATAAGAAAATTATGTTATGGCATCTCTCGGGGACCAATCTACCGATTTCCACCAAATTCTTCTCTTAAGTAGCACTACAGTAATCCATGTCAACTTAAGTATTTTAAGAGGCTCAGACACGTATTGAAAAAAACGGCCTTTTAAATATTTTAGATTTGTAAACACTATCATTCAAAACATTAGACTAATAGATGCTCCGAATCCTATTCTGTAATATAATTAATTGCATGCTAGTTTATGTTTCGAGGTTTTCTGGGTTCAAGTCATTGGCAAGGCAAGTGTGTATTTGTAATTGTATCACTACTCTTGATTATGTTTCTGGTTTAATCTCTAATAATATTGCTGCAAAAATACCCGTAGGCCTACCTACCTTCAAAGCTTTTAAGAACATTAATAAAAACTAATTGCACCTACGTGGAGGAAAGTAGGCTCATTAATGATATAAGTAACTCCTTGTTAAATGTGGCGTGGCTAGTGTTCGGTACGATTCGTGCTTTTTCAGTCGCCTTTAAAATTTGTAGTTTGGTTCAACTTAAGCCACCTCATGGCAGACTCTAATGTAGCGATTTGGGACTTTGGATCCCTTTGTTTTGTGAATTTTTAGATTTCTGTGTAGTCGCCTCTTGGTGCTTTGCACTGCAAGTTGATACCATTGAACAAGTCATGCCAGAGTTAGTTTCAGTGACATGGCACTCATGGACAACAACCAGTGAATCTTTTAATTTTCTGCGCGTAATGCTACTCATTTTGCCAGCAATGATATTCACTCTTTTAAGAGTCATGAAAATATAAACTTTTGGGATGAACGTACATTTTGGGATAATTAAGTATTACTATTAATTTGTTAAGGCGAGTAGATTTGTTAATTTTAAAATATTCGAAGGTTCTGATAGGGCTTTTGGATTTCCCTTTATAAGATTCTTAGTCTGTTCGTTTTTACAAGTATTTATTATCTATATTGTCGGTGTGTTCGGAAAGCTTTGGTAAAATCATTCTATACAAGGCTGTCATCCCTGACACACTCGGCTATTTTCATGGTGCTTAAAGTTTCTAGTTACTTTTTCTTATTTTAAAGGAATTAAATAAGTGGTTACAATGTGTGTGTTATGTTTAATGATTGCTCAGAGTTTATTATTCTATAATAATTACAAGTGTATCTATTGATTTTTATGTGTGCTGCAGAGAATATATAGTTAACTCTATATCTAAGCAAGCAATGTTTTTGCGTAAGTAAAATGCCCCGCGTGATATTTTGTAATTTATTGTCACACAATACTTGATAGTTCATGTAGGCAGTAATACTTATAGTATCAAATAAAAAGTACATAAATGTCCAAACTGAACATAAATTAATGTAGAAATTAATTTCGTACTTACCAGTAGATCGTATGATTGCAACAGGCCGAGCCATTGGCGGAGGAGGTGGTGGGGGCAGCATGGTGCTGGGGTAATATTGCGATAATTTAGTCGGACTTCGAGACGGCCCAGGCTGCGACTGGAAGTCAGAAAAAGAGTAGCTACAAATATTACAGTTCACAGAAAAATATTTAGTTAATTGGCTGAAAAGTAACCTGTTGACACAGCAAAATTATCATTATATGAGAAAGAAACTTTCATTGTTCAGAAAGGAAAATAATGTAGGCAGCAAATATGCATGTTTAGGAAAACACTTGTCCAGTGTTTCGATAAATATTTTACTTCGATTTTAAATACGATAACTGAAAAACCACAAAACATTAATTTAAATAACCATAACTATTTCCAAACCAATTTTTTATTTGATGAAAAACGTATTTGTATGTTTATCGGTTTCAGCAACTTTTTCCATGCTTGGGAGTTTGGCCGATAGCTTGGGTGTTTCACTGCCCACATCGCATGCAGACATTTGACCTTAAATACAAATATAAAAGTTGATCAAGGGAAATAACACAGTAATGCCGTGGGATATGGGATTGACCATGCCATGTTAGCTTCGTCGACTCTACGGGAATATATGATAATGAAGAAACTTACATTATAACACGCAAACAGCAATTTCAGACCTCGGCGCTTATAAAACATGTTGTGAGATTTTCACTTTGACAGTTAGTTGTAGCAAGCTACGACCTATCAGTGGACTTATTTTTCATCCACATAACAAACGAGTTCATTAATATTGGAAAACAATAACTCGGCAGAACTAATTTGTTTATTTGAAAGGTGGTAACATGGATCAGACTTTAATTTTGACCACAGTCTTTTCCCCCACAAATTTGTGCTTTAGTGTTGAGTACTTAAACTGTAGCGTCACCAAACAGAAATGGCGTTACTCGCATGCTTAGTTTAAAGAACACGAGTAAGTACATGTTGTCAATTTTCTGAAACCCGTAGCCTAGAACAAGTTCTACACTTCCTGGTTGGCCCTCCCATACCAGGAATATGGACATAATACTGAGGTCAAAAGCGCCTCACGTCACCTTTCTGTTCTTAACTCCTGATAAAATGCACAATCTCCAGCCCTTGTACATTAATGAGTCCTTTAACGATCTTCTACAGTGAAGAAATAAATACAGGCTCTTGGGACAGGTGGTACAGGTGCATATTACATTACTAAAAGGTTCGCCAACGTTTAAGTGAGAGTTCATTGTGTGTATATTGCTTTAAGTGGTTTTTTATGCACATGAATATATCCCTTTTATGTTTACTTTATTGCAACGGAACTTGAATCGGAAGATGCTGCTGACGAAACCACTAATTAAGGCGATAACGAAAGGAGTGATGGCGTCTTAGATGATGCGATTTCTCCTCTGTCTCAAAATATTAAATCGATAGGAGAAAAACAATTATGTAGATATGCATGTCTCTTCAGAACACATTCTTTCAAAATCCATAAATCTTTAAACTTCTGGTTCCTCCACACTGCATATATTGGTCACCTCCAATTCTGGTTTGACGCAATAATAGTTCAAAACTGGCCGGAAAACATTTTCAGCAACTATTTTGGCTACCTCTCCATATAAAAATTGTTTGTAATTATTAACGTGACGGTTTGCTACGACGATTCCTGCTAGAAAAACGTCTACAGCAATAAAACTGGCAGGAAAAAGACAAACAAAAGCCCAATTCCACACACTAAATCTGACCCAGTTATTTCAATCAGTAGAATCATTGTACTTAATCTTCAGTTAATGAATTGTTATCTACAGCGAATAATTGGAATGCACTGAGGCTTTACATCCATGCCAGTGCAGTTCACTAGGGATCAGTAGAAAACACTGTTAATTGAGAGAATACCAGCAGCTAAAGCTATATGTAGAATTTTACTGATTCAAGTAGACCAGTTTCGACAGAGCTGCTGTCTAATTTGCTGATTTGGAGAAGTTTTAACTAGTTCTATTTTAATGTGCAGTTCAAAGGAAATGCAACACATAAATATAAAAGAAACACAAAGAGAATCGCGAACAATTTCGCAACAGAAAGAGGGACCTTGATTCGGAAATACCTTGCGACAAAGACATCAGTTTGTACTCGACAAGCTCAACATTCGTGTGACCACTTGAAAAATACACTCCTGGACAAGAAGGCGTTGAATATATGTTTTACTTTGAGACTTTAAGATTTCAAAATTAAGTTGTATGTGTAGGAATTAAAGAATTGGTACCCTCCTTATACACTGAACGTAAAAGTAGTGCTTCTTATTGCGATTTATATTCGTAAGAAACCTTCCTTAGAGGGCGCGTGTACATAATGTTATTTTTATTAAATGTAATATTTTTAAGGTTTTTGCAATTATTCAAATTATATTGTGTCTCAACATCTCTTCTCAATTAAAATTTTTTGGTTAAAATTAAGCTCTTTTCCACTTTTCGGAGTCAATAATTGGCAATTAAAACTAAATTATTAACAAAATAATAACAATATCGTTTGAATGTTAAATTTAAAAAATCTGTGAAGTAAAATAACATTTATATTACATTATTTTTCACATTTTCAGCATTGATCCATATTGCCACCCAAATATCTGAAAAAATAGTTTTGACACAATTTGGTAAAAAAAATATGGATAGCTTTTCATTATTCACGCTACAAAAATGCACAATCGATCAGGTACATGAGCTACCATTTCCTTCATTTTTAACGTAAATTATAATTTTTTTCTACAGGTTTACCTCGCAACAAAAACAACACTAGCACAACATTTCCATTTTATGCGGGTTACATTAACTATAATGAATCAAATTAACTTTTCATAATTATCGAAATGCTAGTTGCACTCATTTGTGTATAAAGGTTTCATCTGACAAATTTTACAAAATTATGAAGGCAAGTATGCAAAACCAAATGGGAAATACACTGAAGTATCAAAAAAATTGGTATAGGCGAGCGTATGCAAATAACAGAGGTATGGAACCTATCAGAGTAATACGATGCGGTCGGCAGCCAGATCGGTTACTGCTGCTACAATGGCAGGTTATCAAGATTTAAGTGAGTTTGAACGTGGTGTTATAGTCGGCGCACGATAGATGGGACATAGCATCTCCGAGGTAGACATAACATTAGGATGTTCACGTACGACCATTTCAGGAGTGTACCGTGAATATCGGGAATCCAGTAAAGCATCACATCTTCGACATCGCTGTGGCCGGAAAAAGATCGTGAAAGAACGGGACAAACGACGACTGACGAGAATCATTAAACGTGACAGAGGTGCAACCCTTTCTCAAATTGGCGCAGATTGGATTTGTGGACTGCCCTGCAGGATTCATGGTGTGAATTGCCTCCTGCATACCTTCAGACATTAGTCGAGTCCATACCATGTCGTCTTGCGGCACTTCTGGGTGCTCTAAGGGCCCTACACGATATTAGGAAGGTGTACCAGTTTTTTTGGCTTTTCAATGTGTATCAACTTAATGCTAAAGGGGATATAGACATTAGAACGTACATTCAAAACGCCAAATCTCAACCAAATTAAATTTTAAATCCAACGAAATTCAGTTAAAGGTAAAACACAATTTAATTGCTCAGAATTATTCAATAAATTTTTCAGTAAGTTTTTTATAACAATTGCATTAGAGTTTAATAAAAATAAAATTGTAATAAATCTTTTCCTAAAAAAACAAATCTACTTAAAAAAAATCTAATCAAAATTATTCTACAAAAGCTGAGAAGCTTGAATTTATTTTATCGGGATTTAACACTTAATTTAATCGAGCTTCGGTCTTTTATATCTGCTGTACAAAATTTCCACTTTTCCACAAAATAGAGTTTTAAAAATTTCAATCCAATATTCGTTTCCAGACAAAAAAATGTATAAAATAATTAATGATTAAAATATATTGTTAGTTTTATAAAATCCAAATATAAAAGTATTCCAAATAAAATTCAATATTATGCATTTGCTGATCGTTTTTAGTTTTAACGAATCCATTATAACAAATATAATAAATTTTTTCATTTATAATTTTTAAACTTTCATGAAAACTACGTGCATTTTTCTACCATACATTGTATATATAATTTGATAATTAGATGTTTTATATTTTATATTTATGTCTAATTTATTTAGTTTTATAGACACGATTGAGTTATTTAACTTAATGAGAATTGAATCCATTTATTATAAAAAATTCCGTTATATTAAAAAATTAAAATTATTAAAAAAAAAAATTATTTTAAAAATACCTTGAGATCGATACGAATTTTATAAATCTCAAAAATTTTACATACTATGAAAAACTAAAATTTTCAAAACATTATACAAAATATCAAAACATTTAATTTCACAAAATTTTTTTTTAAATATAAGAATTATTTTTTGAATATTTTTACAAGTAACAATATTAAATACATATAATTAAAGTTTACATCAGAATGAAATATTATATCATGTTGAAAATTATATTCAGGAATTTTTTTCTTTTACCATTGGATTCCACATATAATCCAATAATGAATTTTAATTCATCAGACTATATTATTTTTATCGTCTTGGTTAAATCGCTTTAAAACTATTATCTCATTCAACAAAAAATTTATAACAACTAACAGTATATTTAAAATCAATACTCATAATCAAATAAACGACCACATATTAAATCACAAACTTTTTAATAAATTTTATTTTATTTATGTTCTGAAGTTCTTCAAAATTTGGGTTTGGTTCATTTAATATGAAAACTAACCTAGAAAGTATTTTATTATTCGAATGAAAAATTAATCAATCTATCTAAACATATGTATACAATTAACTATACATTTTGCTGATTCATTCTAATCACAAACATTTCCATTTATCAATAAAAAAATTATGCAACTTCATGTTTATAAATTATCTTATATTTTCTTAGCTTAAAAAAATTTAAATTACATTTAATAAAATATACATGAATAATAATCCAAAAACAATACAAACAAAATTTTCAGTAAATTCTTCATTAATTTAATAATATATCAAAATTATATATTTTCAGTAATCTATTCTTTTAATTGATCATAAGTAAGTTTTCTTTGACTTCTCGTGTACATTTTTATTAAAATCAACACGGATTTTGATATTTGGTTTATCTTTAACCATCGCTGTTTTTTGTTTTTCTGTAAGTACAAACAATTGTATTGGTCTTCTAGCAAAATAAGAATAATAATTATAGTCACAATCTGAATTCAATGGTGGTTTATAATAAAGCTCTTTGTGTATATAATTTGTAGTAGTTTTTGTTTAAAATTTTCGAAATTCGTTTTATGCTGGATACATTTTTTTAAAGAATGCGGTATCGAAATCTAGATACCATTTTTCTTTTGAAAAAGTTTCATTTCTTCCATTTATAACAGAAATACTTCTCACTCCACAATGATTAAACATAGAAGCATTAACCTACTGCTCAGCACGATCTTTTCTATAAGTTTGAAAACCAACTATACTTCATAATCAGGCATGTCGAAATTAAGATAATTAAATTTTTCCTTTATATCTAAATTAAATATTCTTGTATCTTGAGGTCGAGAGATTTATTCTAAAAATTGCCAATAATGAAAGCTAATGTGAACTATTTTATTCTCGTAAATTTTATCTTTTCTGCAACTAGCAGTATTTCCTTAGAATTCTACTACTGGCCACATGCTTTTTAATCTGTGAATAACAATTTTTCCTGGCTCAACATAACTTTTATAAACTGATCCATCAGGTTTTTTTTAGTTTCATGTACAAGCAAACAATTTGCATGAAATGAATTTCTAAAAAATGTCATCTTATAACAGCGTTTGAAATAATTTTTACGATTATCTCTAAGAAAACCAATATATATATAAACATATATCAATGGAAAAATAATTTCATTTGTTTTATTGGAATGAATGGATTGTACTGAATATGTGTCAACTCCTCTTATTTCTAAATAATATTTTTCTGATGGTGAATTAACTGTAGCATGCATCATAGTTGTTGTACTTTCAGGATTATCAATAGCTTCAATTATTTGTCCATGGTTTGAAATTTATACTCGAGATATTTAATAAGGGAAAATATTGTATGTTTCATCATAAAATAACAAAACCTATCATTCTTTGAAAATATAAATTGTTCATAAACATATGTATAATTTTGGAAAGAAAATCCATTACCAATATTATTATCGAACTCAATTCTATTATTAGAAATATTTAAAATCATTTCAGTTTGATCTGTTGTATGAAATGTTTACCTCTCAAAACTTTCGACAGTTTTAAAACTCATTTTGATGGTAAAAAATAATATATAAACAAAAAATGAAAGGTCCAGATAAGTCAATATCTATAACTTAATTACTTATAGAAAAATTAAGAAATGAAAGAAACAGAGGAGTTCAAGTATGAGAAAAATTAAAAGAAAGAATTGTCTTTAATTAACGAATTACAACTTACTGGTAAAAAAGTTGCAGCAGTAGCTGAAGAAAATAAAATTTTTATAGCTAATTTAGTTCCTTTTGCAGTTCAAATTTTTAATTATTCACCAACACCAGAAGGAAGTTCATTCAAAAAATTTCATTTAAAGATGATCGACACTATCAAAAATTTTCTTCTATATCTGCGATTGAGCTATTAGCAATTAATCTTGATACAGATAATTCTCAAAAATTAATGTTATCAATGATATGTTTGGTTTAAGAGGTATTGGACAGTTTTTTAGGGGTACATGAGTAAACATAAATAATAATAAGCAATGTGTTAAAAACTGAAAGTATGATTTATCAAAAAAAAATTCTAATTTGTGAAAAAAATAAACACAAGGACATTGAATATAATTATACTAATGAAGACTATGACAATTACGCACCAATAGACTAATCATCAATTACATTATATTAAATTTATGATCTTAATAAAAAATAATTTTAGTAAAAGTTGGAAATATAATAATATTACTAAACACATCTATCAAAAATATATTAAAATACCATCATCTCGGTCACAGCCAAGCACATCAGAAAAAAAATTCACTAATAATGCCAAAATCTGGCGAAGAAATTGTAAAATATAATAATTTATCAAAAAAATATAGCTGGGTGAGTGATGTAAGAAAATTAAACTGTTCGATTATTAATTTATTTATGGTGAAGAAAACGCTGGTAATAAAAATGATAATAATGAAAGAGTTGTTATTATGAATATGTTAAATTACATATTTTCAGATTTTATTGTTAATAATCCTAAAGCAATTCAATATCTCATAAGTGTTTTAAATGTAATTCATTGTTATTTTTGAAATTCTGAACATCATGGAAATGGAATAATAAATTGGACACAAAATAATTAAAATTTACGAGAAATGCATTTGCCTGGATATAGTTATTGGGTTTCTTTTTAAAAAAATAGATTAAAGATTTAAAAGATATGATAAATGACTTAATTAACTTGATGAAGCCTGTAAAATTCACGATATTGCTTTCAGAGACCACAAAGATTTAGAATCTAGACATGAAGGTGATACAATTTTACAAAAAAGCTAAAGAAGTAATGTTAGATAAAAATACTCCAATAAAAGAAAAAAATCTCTTTTGCTTTTGTAAGTGAAAGTATGTTTAATAAAAGAAAATGTATCTATATAATTTCTGTAAACCAATGAAGATTGAAAATGTAACACTTGATATTCGAGTAAATCAATTAAATGAATAAGAAATCGAAAAATATTTAACAAAATATCAAATCGAAAACAAAAATAAAAAAATTTAAGTAGGAAATAGATTTTTATTTACACTATCATTACATTCAAACAATTATTGAAAGAAAAACCGGTTCTGGTCTGAAAACTGGTGGATTTCTAAAAATTGTATTGACAGTTTCACGAGCATTGTGAAGTTTAGCAGCTACTGCAATCGCGATTTATAAATCAGCTAAACAAACCAGAAAAAATATTAAAAAATTAGAAAAACGAAAAGACATAATTTACCTAGAAAAAATAAAATTGCCGAAGGAATTGTAGCAAAGAAAAAAATAAAAGAGACCAAAACTATTATTAAATAATTCCATGATCAAATCGTACAAATATTATAAATGCGAAAGGCGGTGTTTATGTGTGTGTATGTTTGTTACCACTCTGATCCATGACGGCTTAACATATTTTGATGAAATTTGGCATGTAGTTACTTTAGATCCTGGAATAGAACATATGATACTTTTGATCCCGGAGTCCTTATCCTTATCCTTACTTATATTACAAATGCGAAAATCTCTGTCTGTGTGTGTGTGTGTGTGTGTGTGTATGTTTGTTACCACTCAGTTTCATAATGGCTGAACGGATTTTGATGAAATTTGGTATGTAATTACTTTAGGTCCTGGAATAGGACATATGATACTTTTTAGTCCGTAAAATTGTACGGCATCTGTGGAATAACAACAAAACTTAATTCTACAACGGCTGGGAACCTGACCGAAGTATTTGTTTTCTCTGGTGTCAGGGTTTATCACGCCGCCCAAGGACCTCTGAAATGGCTTAACGAGTGCTATCAATCAATAACAACTGGGACCGAAAATTTGAAGTGCCCTGCGATGCCCGGGAGCGCTCAGATGGTATGCCACTAAACAGTCAGCCATCCAAATGTGTGCCGCTGGGAATGTTGCTTAACTTTTATAGAGCGATTAAGATCGCTCAGCCAAGCGCAAAAAGTAGTATCTAGGTACACTTTTTTCTAAAGCTACAACTTGATGAAACTCACGTTTTGATTTTCATACATCGAAGCTGGAAAGCGGAAATGTGGTAACTACGCGATAGTTACACAGATACACTCCAAAAACATTACCCTACTTCTTGGCTATCGGATAAAAAATATTTCCTTCCTTTTGGGTTTCCGCAATCAGTTAAAAACCTAGGCCAACATTGTATAATTTTGTAATTCTGTTTTCGTACAAATGAATTGTCTTTAAGTTAAAAATGAAATAAAATAAATTTAAAATTTTTAATATGATATATGAATAACCAAATAAAATTAATACATATTAATTTGCAATTATAAATTTAGATATATCATAAAATCCTGGTACTCATTTGGTTTGCTGTTAGAAATTTTTTTATATTTATTATTTAGCTTCTTTGGGTGTAATATTCCTATAGAATTAATTTATTTTTAAAAAATCATGAAATTTTTTATAATGAATATAGCTTAGCAACGTTTTTATTATATTATATGTGGTCATTTATGATAAATAATACTTAATTTATTTTATAAAGGATATAATTTTTACATTATTAAATTACAGATCTATTTGGAAAACGTATTATCAGTTGTTAAGATAAATATTTAAAAATTGGTGACAAAATAAAAAAAAAGCATACTGAAAATAAATTTTAATGAATAAGTTGCCAATAAAATTTTTCATAATTTCTAAGAGAGACTTTAACAATATCATAAAAATAGGAATGATAAATTTTATAAAAATAGATTATTTAAATGATATAATTATACCTGATGCTTTTAAAGATAGATTAAGTAACTGTCATTCTAACATAGTATAAATCTATGGTCATGCATCTAGTTTCACTAGATATGTTAAATGTGAACATTTTAATAAGTTAAAAAATGCTGTTGCTTTGAAAACGAATGGAATGATTATACTAAAAATTAAAAATTTTATCATTTTAAAAATGATGTTGCTTTTAAAACTGAGTTAAATAATTATATTAAAAATGATAAATTTTTCACTTTTACAAATGATGTAGCTTTGAAAAGTGTATTTAATAGTTATATTAAAAGTGAAAAATTTGTCGACTTTGTTGACAGAACAAATAAATATCACACAAATATATTAAATGAACTTATTCATAATAAAATAGATTCAAAGACATCTAATTGTAATAATACAATAATATATAGTTTTAATAATTATGCATTAAAAAGAGTTAAGTAATTATGTCCAAAATATTAATTTAATAATTTGAAAAATGATGTTGCATTAAAAAGTGAACTAAATTAATATGGAATACAGAAAAGTTTGATCAATTTAGAAAAGATACCACCTTAATGATGAGAATTAAATAATCTTATTACATAACTTATAAAATATTGTGATACAACCTCAAACTTAAAATTAAGTAATTAAAAAATATACAGCTGCAAAATCTGTGTTAAAATAATTATGTAACAAATAAATATTTTGATAATTTTAAAAATAAAGTTCCTCTAAATTCTGACTTGAATAATTCGATTAAGAATCGAAAGTTTTTTTACATTTCAACTAAAATTAATCACAATGCTATAGACATACAAACAGTCGATTATGAGCTTAAATAATTTAAAGAAAAGTTTTTTATTTAAATTTTTAATGTACTTATATTAATAAACGAATTAGGGAAAAGCATAATGAAATTGTTGACCTAAGTAGGAAGCTTGATAATGTAATAAATAGTTTGTATTGCGTTAAGTATACCAAGAAATAATATTATATATGTGGATATATATGCCAATACATTTTTTTACAAACTAATATTGAAAATAAAAATTATGGCAATGAAAACTAAAAATAACAGACATAGCTAAGCAATTTTTTTTTCAAATAATGCTGTAAATTAAGAATATTCTCAATCTAATAGAAAAAAAAAATTAACAGTAAAATTAACTACTGGAGAAACAAATCAATATTTAAAATTCCACAATGGATTAAGCTATTTTTCATTTCCGTTTGATTGTACTGTTTTTTAGAATTAACATAGATATTCACGAATAATCAATTTTAATAATAGTTAGAAGACACCATGATATAGATTCTTCGAAACCATTTCCAATAAAAATTTAGATCAAAATACTTTTAAATTAGTTGATGGAATTCAAAAAGCTAGAGGATTTGAAATAAATATTTTTAAATAAATAAAAATAATATTTACATGGAAAGATAACAATTGGTGTTAAAGTGTAAAAAGCAAATAAAAATAATATAAAACTAAGAAAATGAAAAAAATTTAAAAAAAGTATTTGTTCAATAAGTGGTTTTGAAAATCAACATTCTTAAAAAAAGAAAATTTGATAATTCGCGAAGATATAAATAATGAAATATATAAATGCAAGAAAAATTTTCCTATAAGGAAAGTTATATAACTTTGAATTTATCAATCATGGCGAGCTGATTTAGTTGAAATGGATTCAGGATCTTTAAAAGATATTTCTTAAAAAATAAAGATATAAATATATTTAAACAATTATAGATGGTTTTTTTAAAATATGGTTTTGCTACTCCAGTTAAATATAATTCTGGAGAAAATATTATAAAAACTTTTAACTAATATTTTAAAATAGATAAACCAAAAATATACAAACTGAAAATGATAAGGAATTTTACAATAAATGTTATAACTAATAAAAAAATACAAAATAAATGACTGTTCAACATTTTGTGAACTTAAAGCTAGGGTTATTAATATAATTAATAAAAATTTCTAAAATTAAATGTGGGAAATTTTTTATATGAATTGAAATAAAAAAATGGGCTTCAATCTTAATCAATGAATTAAAAAATATAATAATACAAAACATACATTCATTAGTGAGAAACCTATAGATGATAATTAAACAAAATAATTTTTTTAAAGAAATCTAGCTAATAAATATTTATTTGTGTAACCTAAATATAAAATTGGTGATATGGTAAGAAATAGTAAAATGAAAAAAAAAATTATTTGGAAAATGCTACTGAATAAAATTAGTCAACATTAATATTAAAAATAAAATTTTTTTAAATTATAATGTACCAACTTATATTTGCAAAATTTGAATAATAAAGAAATAAAATACAATTGTTATAAATTGGAAATTTTTAAAACTAATTATCCAGATCAAGTAAAAAAAAACATTTTAAAAACTGAAGGAGATAAAATGTAGAGTTCTTCAGATACCATGTTTCCCGATACCGATACCGATACCCCGACACCATTGCCGATACAAATGCCGATACCCCGATACCATAGCCCTTCCATCTTGTTGTTGTTCCAGTTCACCATTATTGTGCTATTTTACCACACTGGTTGCATTTTGCTTTACTTACGTCTGTCAAGTCTTTTGAATAGTATTTCCACACACTAAACTTTTTAACGCAGTATGTAAAAATTCATGGGTGCCAAAAAATGCATTGCACACATAAAAAACAATCAGGATTATTCTCAGATAGTCAAATACGTTATGCATTTGCGAATGTTCAATGCTTAGTATTATTTGCAGAGTTGTGTCCGCTAGCGTCAAGTATTTAATGACCACAGACGCAGACTTAAAAAGTTTTACCAATAGTCCATACAGACGGTAATTGCATACGCCGGCTTTGAACTTTTTTCGACTGTCTTTTTTGGTTTGCAGTAATGTATTGTTCCTCTGATTTGTTTAATTTTTTATGCGCATCTTATTTCAACACGGCGTCTGGAACATAAATACTTTACAACAGTTACAGGCTGCAATATTTATTTCCTGCAGTGAAAGTTAATTTTAAAATATTTTCAAACAGTTCACATTATGTTTGTTTAAGTATAAAGCATACATTTCACTTTGGCGTAGTTCTGGTTTTCATGCCAGACGATAATAATATCAGGCAACAAAAAAAAATTCCAAACATGTTCACGCAAGATTAGAGAACACATTGGTAGTTACAGAATAGTTCTCAGTGCAGCCGCAAGAGGTCAACGTAAATATTCAAAATGGTATCGATTATAGTTTGCAATATCTCCACCCAGGGCACAGCAAAATGTATATTTTTTTGCACTTGCATCTATGATGTATATTTATATATGAACTCCAGCCATTTATTTGTATACAAATGTACAAGTGTGATAGAAAATCTGTTTTGCTCGCCATTAAATCCAGGTGTTTTTGTTGGTTAAAGATTCCGTAAAAAACGCCACGGCTGATTAATATTGTAAAAAATACAACCACGCCATATAACATTTGTGTCTAAAAAAGTAATAATGTGAGTTAATTATCTATAGCCTATATCAATGTATCGGCCCGATACCATACCCGATACAGATACATTAAAAACAGGCTAAGAATCGGAACAACATTATAAAATTTATGTTAAATTTTTAGGATTTGATAATTCACATAACTTTTGGATTAATAAAACGTAGTTGTTTCCTAGAAATGTAATTATTTCTCTATTCCTGTAATTTATTAATTACATTTAATAATAAATTTTCTGCAAAGTCAATATTTTTAATTCCACAGAATATTCTATAAATTATTTGTTTATCTGCATCTCTCCATAGAGTTTTTATTACATATTGGTCATAATCAAATTTTTTTTAGAAACAATTTTAAGTTTATATTCACCAGTTTTTCTAATCAATGGTAAAAATTTCATAAACCTGATCTTGAAAATCGTCAGCCTTTTTAATTTTAGATTTTATTATTAATTTAAATTAAACTTGATTGATTTATAAAATTTGTGTGTTGTCGCATATTTAATAAAGGTGGTAATAATTCGTAACGAGTTAATTCGTTTTTAATTTTGAAAAATTTGGGTTTATCATTATTAATAGCTTTCTTTGATTTTTCTTATTATAAAATATCACAAATATTATTTTTATCATTAAAAAATATCTATTTCGCACAATTGTATACAATATATATGTTTTCAGGATCCATAAATGTCTACATTTATAAAAATAGTGTTTTAATAATAACATTAAAAAGAACAAAAATATCAGAAGTACAAAATACCTATAATACACAGTAGAAAATGTAGAAAATAAGTAGTTAAAAATTATATTATTATATAATAGTATAACTATATTGTATTTTTTAAATAACAATTGAGAGTTTTAATTTTAACAGTACTTTTTCACTTTCCTATAATTTTGTAATTATAAAAATTAAATAAATTTTTAATATTTATATCATATTCAATATAAATGTTTTGACAATTCAAGTGTCAACCCTCAAACAATAATAGATTCCAAAATTAAAAAAGTACCAAAAGTACATTGTGGAAGATGTAGAAATGTAGAATATGAAAAAAAAAAATTTTCTTTAATCATATAATAAAATTATATAATATTTTGAGAATTTTATAAAATTACTTTAAAATTCAAAACTTATATTATTACATAATTATATATTACTTTTTAAAAATATCTTAAACAACTTGAAAAGCTACATATTTATATTAAAGTAAAATTTTGTATTAATTTTTTTAAATATAACTTTCAGTTTTATACAATATAAATTAACCATTTAATTTACCTTCGACATATCTAGCTTGTCTACATGGTGTTTTTGATATTTTATATTTTTTAGTATTAATTAATTAAATAAGAAAAATTCTATATAAATACATATATATAATAATGTGATTATATAATTTTTAATTAATAATTAGTGGTTTTAAATTTAAGTTATTATTTGTTCTTATAATTGAATTAAATTAAATATTATATAAGTTTTAATATGAATATAATTTTATTTTATAATTGATTACTTTCTTTCTATATTTATATATTTTCTGTGTTGTACTTTTGGTTTTTTGTATTTTTAGTATTTTATTAAAAGAATTAAAAACCGCATTAAATTTACTGTTATTATTTATTCCAATAAAAATAATGTCATTGAAAATCCTTGAATAAGATTTAAACATAGAGAATCAATTATGTATATTTTGTAATTTATTATCATAACTGTTTCTCCTGAAGGTGTCTGATAAATATGAAAAATTTTAAAATAATTTGGCAAATATGTTAACCTCTGTTTTAGAATTGGATTATTATTTATTGCAATATCTATAAAAAATTTTATTAACACATATTTATTATTAATAAATTAAATATATCATCGATACTAAGTAAACTATTTATATTTTTGTCGGTGCAAATATCTGGTGAATATTGAATTTGTGACCCTCTGCATGTAGGCCCTGGAAAATTATTAATTAACGGTTTCCCATAAATACTTTGAATATTTTCAATATCAACTTGAGATGGTTCAAAACTATCACTATTTTGCAATGGATACATAATAGAATTTGATATATAAATATCATGTAAAATTTAAAAATGACCCATTTTATGATCCAAAACAGTTAACAAACTAATTTTATCATATTGTACTTAATTATTTTTAATATACCATTGTTCATTTTTCTTTATATGAAATCCAGTTAATTTATTTTGGTGTTTCGGAAAATAAGCATACCCTAATATTTTATGTTTTAAATTAAATATACAAGTTATTGATGGTTATTTTCTTATGTCTATGAACACCTCGTTTAAAATATAAAACACTAATGGATTATTACTAACATCAATAAATATAAAATTTCCATGTTTTTCCCTATCTCTAAAATCTTTTTCTGTTAATTTAATAATCGTTTTATTGCTAATATGCAAATTGCAATTTAATAATTGTTTGGTTTTTTTATTATGTTGATGATAAATATACAGCTGAAAGTTAATATTTCATACCACATGTTGGTTTATTTATTAATTTTAATGATTCTTCATCTAATGAACCACTTATTGTTAAGTTATATCAATCTTGATATATTTCTAAAACTTCTTTATAGACTGTTTGATAAATTTTTGATAATTTCTTCTCATCATCAATATTTTAAAAACTATATGTATTTAAATAATTTATAACACACAAAGTTTGAATTGAAAATTAAATTGTAATTGCTATAATGAATACCAAATAATTCATTTATATAACGTAAGGTTTTAATGTTTGTAAAATCTCTAATCTATCTTTTGTATTTACTATCATTATTTTTTCTATTCACATACATTGTAATAAAACCAAAACGTTTATCCTAACATTTTGAACAAATTTTTTTAATGTATCGTAAGATGTATCTCTACCAACAAACTCATAAATAGGTTCTATATTTGTATTATCTAGTATAAATATACATAAAGAATTTTTATTATATCTTACTAATAGTTTTGGAACGATCGAATTAGTTTGAGCTGAATAAAAACAATTGTTATTTTTATATCTTTCTCTAGTAAAATATAATCTTATAAGGTCATAATTTTCTAATATAATATGACTAAATATAATTACTGAAATATCTTCACATTCATCCAAATAAATTATCTCCTCATCGTTATTGAAAAATAATCAATTATTTTTCTAATTTTCGTACTTTCAAAATTATCTATTAATTTAGCATATATTTTTATGAAAGAAATAGAAAAAAACATATAATTTGTTTAAATTTAAGCAACCATTTTTATATATAAAATTATTCATAAAATATTTTTGCTACAATAACTAGGCCCAACTGTTATAGCTTTTATTATATCTGGTAATAAATCACTAATTCCCAAATCAAATTTTTTCATTTAACAAAAAAAAATTTATATACATTATTAAAGTCTTTAAGTAAATGAGAAGTAGTTATTTATTAAAGAAGAAACTTCATTATATTCTTTATAATGAACGTTATATTTCTTCAATCAGATTTCATTCAACATATTTAATTTTACGCTATTCCGCACCTGTGGGGAATAGGATCTCAGTTAATATTAAATGGAACAGACTATAAGGTGCCTGATACGTTGAGGGTAACCAATACGGTAGTCTTTCGGTGTTTCATTTAAACTGCTTGGTTATATTGTCTCGAGTTTATATATACAGAAACACTTCCGAGGTGTGGTACTCTGTTGAACCACTGAACAGATTTCGATGCAGTTTTTACTTTTGTGACCTGCATTTATCGACAAAGGTTTGTGTGTATTAAAAATTGCCATACCACTTATAGGAGCTGAGCATTAACGGTATTAGTTAATAAAGTCGGTAAAAAAATTTGATGCCAGCGTGCTTTCATGGAATACGCTGCCTAATTCTTTAGAGATATAATAAAACCGTGTACGAAAGAATTGTGTAAAATTAAATGATATTCAAAAAAGTCTGTGGTAGCATATATATATATATTTAATAGCTAAGTAGAAATAAGCGTATTTACAATTTAAATTAAGCAATAAAAACAATTACAAGAGTACTTATGTGTTCAGAAGATAACACTATGTTTACTGACATACTTCTGAAAGTCGGAAATGCAGAGCTTCCAATGGATTGTGGAAACATTTCTCTCATTACTGATATATGTGTTTTAGTCACCGACCACCAGCAAAATATAGATAACGTATACCCTGAAATACATTACCTTTCAAGTAAGACACTATCGTGGTTCAAAGAAAGATAAATGTTATTGCCTACTATTGAACAAGTCGAAAAAGTTAATGAATTAGTGCTCGCAAAATTCAATGCATAAACACAAGTATATTACTCAGTAGATACAGTACTCGACAATGAAGAAGCTGTGCACTTTCCGACATAATTTCTTAATTCATTGTATCCTTCTGGGATACCACTACACAAACTGATTTTAAAAGTTGGTGCTCCCATAATTTTATTGTGAAAAATAGATCCACCGAAATTATGCAACGGGACTCGATTACAAATAAAAACTTTAAAAAGTTATCTCATAGAACGTACTATTCCAACTGGCTGCGGTACTGAAAAAACTGTTTTAATACCTAGAATACAAATGATTCCCTCGGATTTACCTTTGAATTTTAAGAGTCCAATTTCCAATAAGAGTTTGTTTTGGTATGACCATAAATAAGGCACAGGGAGATACACTTAATGTGGCTGGAGTGGATTTGAAATAAGCACTTTTTTACACGGACAACTATACGTAGCCCATTCGCGTGTCACGTCAAACAAAAACCTTTTTGTTTTGGCGATCGGGGGCAAAACGATTACTGTTGTGTACAAAGACATTTTCTAAACTACTATAATGTAATAATGTTAAATTAGAAATGTATGAATGTGGAATAAGCGAAGGAGAAAGGTATGTCAGGATCGTGGTAAATTGTGACCATATTCTCTGCCTACCCCTCTGGGGGACAGGCGTGACGTGTATGTATATTGTATATAATAGTAGTTGACTAATTTACTATAATACATTGTTGTAATTGTCTTTTCAGAGTTTATTCATTAGTGTATCACTGTAAAAACTAAACTGTACCCAGGCGAAGCCGAGCAGGGTCGCTAGTATCAGATAAAAAAATTCATCAGATTTATTATAAAATTTTGTGAATTCTACAAAATCCTTTGTATTAAATCTTTCTCACACATTTTTTACATGGCTATAATCTTCATTACTCATATGTGTTTTACTTATATTTTCAATATTATAATTTATCTTTTGGTTGTAATTCTGTTTCTTTAAATTTTTTTTTAGAATCCATGTATTGTAAGGATAAACACCTTTTTTAATTATTTAATCTAATTGTTCAAACTGAAAATATTATTCTGCCTCTAAAAATTATTTTTTTTTTTTTTTAGATTTTAAGATAATTGGTATAAACTTGAACTCATAAATTTAAATATATTTCTAAAAAAAATCTTTAACTTTTTTACAAAAATTTATGTATTTTTATTTAATATCAATAGTTTCATTATCGTTTCCTTATACTTTGATTAATAAATGACCACAATAACCTAATAAATTACGAAGGTAAATTTTTGTAAATGAAGGATTTTTATCATTTATATTACAATATGAATGAGCAGATCCTTCTATAATTTCCAGTCAAATGGTCATGAGAATTAAATTTTTGAATATTATTTGAATTATTACAGACTTTACATTTTTATTTGGTTTTCATAATATTTTTATATCATTTTTTTCGTTTTATTTATTTACTTTATCAAATTTTACAAATATTCAATTTAATTTTATAAATATGAAATATATATTTTAATATTTCTAGGAACATCACAACATTTTTCTTCACAAATGGGCAAATGTTTTATTTTCTAAAAACATATTTTTTATCAGATATTTTTTCCATTTTGGTAAAATTATCATAAGTTTTTTTATTTCTGGTGATTCTTCTATTAGCATTTAAATAAAAAACATTTGTCACCATTTTACCAACATATTATATTGGATTTTAATAATTATTAACAGAATAACTTATATAATAAGATAATTTATTAGATTCGTGTTTTAAATATTTAATTATATAAGATTTTTTTAATTTAGTTAACACATACGCATACATTTTTTTAACATTGTAAATCAGCAAAAATAACGAAGGGAACTTTCAATGAAGGATTATAATTTTTGAAATATAACTATTCTTGAAAATTTTACATTTATATTATTACAGAATTATTCGTTTAGCAATATTCGTTATGTTCTTTTAATTTTTCTTTAGAAACATATATTGTTAAACGTATATCACGAGGATAAATTTCCTTCATATGAATGTTATATTGTGATAAAATTAATTTTGATAAATTTTTATTCCAACAATTATGAAATTTATTTTCGTTTGTAAGATAGAATAAATTTATATGTTTATCTTGTTTATTGTTAGCTATTTTAAAAAAAAGGATAGTTATTTAATTTGTTATCGAAAGAATAAACATTTATAGAAAAATAGCTTGTTTTTGAAATTTGTATATATCGCCGATTTTCATTAGTATTTTTAATTTTATAAAAATACATCTATTTCTAAACCAATACATTTATATTCAGTAACCCTCTCGACATGATCTGTTGCTGGATATAAAACTGATTTTAAAGAATATACAAAATATTTCTGTTAATTATTTATTACGTTTACACAAGCTTTTTTATTAACCATTTTATGTGGTAATTCTACACTGGAGAGCCAAAAAAACTGGCATATGCATGCGTATGGAAACAACAGAGGTATGAAATCAATCAGAGTAACGCAATTCGGTCGGCACCGCCTATATAAATGATCAAGCGTCTGGCAAAGTTGGTAGATCGGTTACTGCTGCTACAATGGCAGATTATAGAGATTTAAGTGAGTTTGAACGTGGTGTTATAGTCGGCGCACGAGAGATGGAACATAGCATCTCCGAGGTAGCGATACAATTTGGATTTTCGCGTACGACCATTTCACGAGTGTACCGTCAATCACAGGAATCCGATAAAACATCAAATCTTCGGCTTCGCTGAGGCCGGAAAAAGATCGTGAACGAACGGGACAAACGACGACTGACGAGAATCATTAAACGTGACAGACGTGCAACCCTTTCTCAGATTGGCGCATATTTCAATCCTAGGGTATCAACAAGTGTCAGTGTGTGAACTATTCAACGGACAATCATTGATATGGGCTTTCGGAGCCGAAGCCCACTAGTGTACCGTTGTTGATTGCACGACACAAAGCTTTACGCCTCGCCTGGGCCCGCCAACTCCGCCATTGGACTGTTGATGACTGGAAACACGTTGCCTGGTCTGACGAGTCTCGTTTCCAGTTATATCGGGTGGATGGACGTGTACGGGTATGGAGACATCCTCATGAATCCATGGACCCTACATGTCAACAGGGGACGGTTCAAGCTGGTGGAGGCTCTGTCATGGTATGGGGCGTGTGCAGTTGGTGTGAAATGGGACCCCTGATACGTCAAGATACGACTCTGACAGGTGACAGATACGTAAGCATACTGTCCGTTCACCTGCACCCGTTTATGTCCATTGTGCATTCCGACGTACGTGGACAATTCCAGCATGACGATGCGACACCCCACATGTCGAGAGTTGATACCGAGGGGCTCCAGGAACACTCTTCTGACTTAAGACACTTCCATCGGCCACCTAAATCACCAAACATGAACATTATTGAGAATATCTGGGATGCCTTGCAACGTGCTGTTCAGAAGAGATCTCCACTGCCTCGCACTCCTATGGATTTGTGGACTACCCTGCAGGATTCATGTTGTGAATTGCCTACTGCATACCTTCTGACATTAGTCGAGTCCATGCCACGGCGTCTTGCGGCACTTCTGCGTGCTCGCGGGGGCCCTACATAATTTAGGAGGGGTACCAGTTTTTTTGTCTCATCAGTGTATATACGATGAAGCATTTATGGATTTTATTTATTAATATACGCTTTTAAATTATTTACTGATTTGAAAGAACAACCAGATCCTCGTGCTTCAAATTCTGATNTGCATACCTTCTGACATTAGTCGAGTCCATGCCACGTCGTCTTGCGGCACTTCTGCGTGCTCGCGGGGGCCCTACATAATTTAGGAGGGGTACCAGTTTTTTTGTCTCATCAGTGTATATACGATGAAGCATTTATGGATTCTATTTATTAATATACGCTTTTAAATTATTTACTGATTTGAAAGAACAACCAGATCCTCGTGCTTCAAATTCTGATNTTATTTATTAATATACGCTTTTAAATTATTTACTGATTTGAAAGAACAACCAGATCCTCGTGCTTCAAATTCTGATATTTTTGTTAAAATAGCAGTAAATCAATTTTGTAATGTTTCATTTAAATAAGTTAATTAATAAACTTTTGTGTATTAAGTTCTCTGAGGTATTTCTTGTATTTGATTATTGTTTTTAATACTTGAAGTATTAATAATTAAAATTTAATTATTTAGCATCGTTAAAATCTTAAAATGTTTTTAATTGTGTAGATAATATCTTATTTAGTTAATTGTAAAAATTTATTAGGACCTACAGGGGATGGACTAAATAATATGAACACCTGACATATACAAAATATTTATTTATTAATAAGGTGTTGGGCCACCATTTACGTTTATAACAGCTGCAATTCTTCGCGGAATAGATTCGCAGAGTGTCTGAATAGTGTCTAACGGAATGTTGTCCCATTATTGTACCAAAACCTCCACCAATTGCTTCAATGATGTTGGAGATGGAAATCTGCTCCTCACTCTCTCCTCTAAAACTCCCCATAACGGTTCAATTATGTTTGAGGTCTGGCCAGGGAAGATGTTTGATGATATTCTGATGCTCATGAAACCACAGTAAAAACTTCATAATTGAGGATGTCGAGATATTCATTCGCAGTAATCCGGCCAGTGATGTAAATAAGAGGACCAGCTGAATACCACGATATAGCCGCCCAAATCATAACGGAACCTTCCCCGTGCTTGACTGTAGGAAGCAGGCAGTCCGAATAGTAGGCTTCTTTGGGGTTCTCCATACATAAACCCGGCCGTTTGTAGGAAACAATGTAAACGATGATTCATCAGACCATACCACATTCTTCCAATCATCAAGTGTCCAGATTTTATGATCGTGGCACCACTTCTTTCGCAGCTTAGCGTTGGCTTCCGTTATAAAGGATTTCGCAATTGCAGCCCTTCCATGAATGTTAGCTTTGTGGAGCTCCCACCTTGACGAAACAGTATTACTGAAGTGAGTGTTGAGTTCTGCTGTCACTTTTGCCGCGGTAGTTTATGTTGTCTGGCTACAATTATTTTTAATGTTCGTTGGTCTCTGTCAGTTAACTTTGGGTTTTGCCCACTATTCTTCTTCGCCGATGATGTTTTACCATGTTTTGTGTATGCTGTCATTACCGTGGATACTGTCGCTAGTGAAACGTTAAACAATTCAGCGGTTTTCATCACAAACGCTCCCCCTAACCGAGCACCAACGATTTGGCCTCTTTCGAAGTCTGAGAGATCACACATTTCACCGATCGCTTGTTTTAACTGCCGCAGAACAAAGCGTATAATANCTCTTTCGAAGTCTGAGAGATCACACATTTCACCGATCGCTTGTTTTAACTGCCGCAGAACAAAGCGTATAATACATTCAAATATAACCTACAAGAGTTGGCACGTAAACTGTGCAATACATATGCGTCGCTTTATTTACACGGAAGCAGTGTTGATTTTTCATCTACAAATTTTTGTTTTCTTGATTTAACGCTGGTTCTTTTATTCTAATATTTTTTCTTTCTATACTTAAATTTCTTAATATTGTGTTATTAATTCTTGAAAATGGAAAATGAATTTTTCCCTTTTATTTTCATTATTAAAAATCAGTTTAAGTGTTTTGTTTAGTAATTTAAAGTTTTAATATTTTTGAAAGTATTTCATAAAACAATTTACTTGTGTTGATATTGTTTTTTTATAAAGATTTAATTCACATAATAAATAATTATTTAATTTATAACAAATTGGGACATTTTTTAAATACATTTTCCTTGAATTTGACTTCGTAGTAAATTTAATTAAATATGGTTTCGTTTTGTGTTTTGAAAATCCTAATTATATTTTTTTACAAACAATTTTGATTTCTGGTATTGAAACATTATTGAAATATTTTAACTTTTTTTCACATCTTGTAAATTTACAACACTGTTATCTCTTGATGCCCAATTTTTTATACAATTTAATCATTTTTGTTGTTTATGTTCATTATTTGTTTCACCATTTTGTATTTCTATTATTTCTACAATAACGGATTTTAATAAACAAATTATTTTTTAATACTTACAATGAATATATTATTTTGGCAGGTAAGACTTCCTTATTTTTAGAATAACTTTTAGTGCATACATTTTACAGGTTTTCCATTTGTGTGAATGTTTATCTCTGGTTATAGAATAATAAGAAAATAAATTGATATATTTTGTTTCTTCTCATTGTTTACATTTTCTTGTTAAAGCATAACTGGGCAATTATATTTTGATGTAATTTTTTTTGTGTTTTCCTAACTAATTTTTATAAATATTTTTTCTATGATCAGAGAGAATTTAATTTGAATTATTTTATTATTTTTATAATGNCCTAACTAATTTTTATAAATATTTTTTCTATGATCAGAGAGAATTTAATTTGAATTATTTTATTATTTTTATAATGTTCTCTTCTGTATTCACTAACACAAATTTTACACTTATTAACATGTTTATCTTTTGAATTTGTGCACGATTGAGAAAAAAAAATGTATTTACCAGACCAATTTTTTTTTTATTAGGTTATCCAGGTATTAAATTTTATTGTTATTATCACAATTTTTTTTAATAAATGGATTCAGTTCTTAATATGNGCTCTCTTCTGTATTCACTAACACAAATTTTACACTTATTAACATGTTTATCTTTTGAATTTGTGCACGATTGAGAAAAAAAAAATGTATTTACCAGACCAATTTTTTTTTAATTAGGTTATCCAGGTATTAAATTTTATTGTTATTATCACAATTTTTTTTAATAAATGGATTCAGTTCTTAATATGTTAAATAACTCAATCGTGTTTATACAACTAAATGAGTTATTATTAAATAAAAAATAAAAAACACGTAATTTTCAAATAATGGATACAATGAATGGTAAAACAATTTCATGTGTTTTGGATAAAAGTTTTTAAATTATTTTGCCTGGTAGATATGTTAAATTTATTGAAAATAAGAATTAGAAGTCCTAAATGAAAAATATCATTATATTTGTTATAAAGGATATGTAAAAACTAAAAAAAGTTCTGTCAATGCATAATATGGATTTTTTTTGGATAACTTTATATTTAAATTTCAGAAAATTAATAATTTATTATTTGTAATAAATGTTATACGCAATTTTCTATAGTCCAGAAGCTGCTATTGAATTTTAACTTTTTAAATTTTTTTAATGAAATTTTACTACAGTAGATATAAAAAGCCGAAACTCCATTAAATGAAATTTTCAATCCAGCTAAATTCAATCCAATCTTGTAATTTTTATTTTAAAAATATTGAATAATAATTATTTTTTCACCTTGGATTGTATTTAGTAGGACTGGAAATTTAATTTTTTCGAACTTCGTCCTTTTACATATACTCTTCAAAATCGAGGTTTTGAATTGTATTTGGCCAAATATCGGAAACGAAATGAAATAAAACAACAATTCTCCAACCATTGTTTTATGTTATCATAATCTTCAATGTACGAGCTAGATGTCATCAATACCTTCCCCATAGTGAAAACTAACGGAATTCCACCTTCATACTGAAGACATTTTACCATCAGGATTTATGAATGCCTGATACTGTTTTATTGAGCTCTATAGACAAAATTAACAAAAATGCCCTTATTATTGCAACTGAGCCATGATCCGCCATTTTTATGTAAAATGCATATAAATGTTCGGCTGCATTGATACAAAACCCAGCATGTAGGCAATACTACCTACCTTCGTGTATGGTATGCTGTTGTGCCCAATTGTACAGACGATGGTGACGTACTTTTTTAACACATACGGTAAACAACGAATACCATACATTAATAAGCTTACAGTAATGAACTGCCTGATAATTTTTAGCGACAGTCAGTGAGTGATTCCCTGCAGGTTGCATTGATATTGTGTACGATCCTGGAACTGTATCGCTGCCGCAGAAAATTTTGTGTGCGTTTTACACGAAAACTGCGGGTCCTGGGCAGTCCACCCACCCAGTTGCAACAATATAACCATTTTTGATAAAAATGTCATACTTGTCTATGAATAAGCACCAAATGTTCATAAACTTTGACAGTATAAAGTCTGTCGGCAATAAGAGGGTTGTCACCCTCTATTACATTCGTTATGACAGGAGGTATTGTTAATAGATTGCTCTTACACTGAAGATCCCGATAATATATAACAATGCTTGGAGAATAGTTGCCTTGTTTTACTTCGTTTCCGATATTTTGCAAATGTAGAGTTTTAAACCTCAGTTTTCAAGGATACCTTATTATTCAGTTTGTGTAGAAAGTGTCACATACATTTTCTACTTGATTTTGCATTAGGAATCACCTACCCAAGTTTGTAACATTTTTTTCGGATAAAATTGAATAGGAATAACAGAAAAACTATTAAGACAATCTGGTGGGACTGCTTATATTTGGCTCTATTAAGACAAAATTGGGTGTGTGTGAATATTAATAAAAATTACAAATGTTCTAAACGTCTGCCATTTGCAGACAGAATGACAATGAATAGCTACGGTTTGCATGGGGGTAGATTCACAGGCGGTCAAAATCGCATCTCTCATGGTATCCAGTGTTTGTGACTTTGTGTCGTACACAAAGTTTTTCAGAGTTCCCTACATATAAAATCTAGTCGCCTTAAATTTCCACATCCTAAAAAATATTTCATCCACGAGTTATCGTACATGTTAATTGTAATGTGGCGGTGCACCGAACAGCTGGAAAAAGCAGTAGTCATCTGGGTAGATTTGGTGAATAGATGGCACGTTTTCCCGCAACGTGATACGGTAAATTTCACGTGTCAGCATTCGATCAAAGAAGAATGGTCCCCCAAGACATCTGACAGACACACCACTTTGTTTACCAAGGAAAATTGTCTGCTGACTGTACTACAATGTGGGGACTACTCATTGAAAAAAATTAAACACTAATATTTGGGTCATCTTCATTCATAGCACGAAGTAATGTGGCACTTGGCCTCCCCTTTACTTGCTTTAAAACGCAATGGTCATTTTTTTGACCGACTCGTGAATAATGCGCTGTTTTACGTACAGACTCCAACTTCCGGGAGGAAAGTGTGAGTGTGTGCAACAACAGCCCCCACATTTCTTTCGCCCGTTGTCGTTCTCCTCCAGACGTACTGCGATTTCTTTACATCACACGCAGTTCCGTCACTCTCAGACTTGCCATTTAATAGTGTTATTGTTACAGGTGACGGCCGCACAGTATTGAAATCTTCTTCCATTGTATCTGCACCTGAATCATGTTTTCACTTTTCCATTAACTCTTTTGAATCCACTTACGTTGTTCGAAAGAATACACCGTCAACTCCGCTTTAACGTATTCAATTGTAATGCGGCCGCTCGCGGCTGCAAATGGAAGTGATAAGAGCAGAATGGCTACACGCGTTCCAACACACACAACGTTGTCATTCTAGCATTAAATTCACATATTTCCATTAGATTATCCTTAATAATTTCTCTGTTATTGACGTAAAAAGACCGCAAACAATAATTTGAGACACCTGGTATTAGAACCCGAGTAAAGTTTTCACAACAAAACTTATTTCTTACCATTATGCGTATTATTATAGAATGTTTTGAAAACAACGGAGAAAATGAATATCTTACTAAATGTTAACATATTTATTGCTGCAGTATTTCGAACTAGGAGATGGTTCACGGTAAATTATATTCTGTACAATCAGGGGATTCGACTTACTTGTGAACCTTGGTGACTATTCTCAGCTTCTTGGCAAACAAACGTAACGAAATCAGATAATGTGGTGTCGTGTCCATTTTCTGGGTATTTAGCAGGGCTGTGTTGGCCATGGTCAGGACCGGCAGCTTGCTGGTAATAGCTCGCTGCAGCAGCACTGCTCAGACTGGACGAGGCTAGTGATGTCACTGACGAGTGTTGTGCAGACAAACCTGAAAACAAGTTGTATTATTAGTGATGCTGATATATATAATTAACGAAAACGTAATTTTAAAATGCGATTTTCACATTTTAAATGAATTCCACAGGCTTTCTGTGGAGATCTTGGTAAACACAGAAACCGGCACTTATCGCCGAATGTTTTAAAATTAGTTTTACTCATGCCTTACATATTATTTTAATACTCCAGGCTATGTGAATTTCGGTAGTGAAACGAAAAGAATCCTTTATTATTATATACCAATTCAGCATGCGCATGCGCAGTATACCCAATAGTTCCAATTAGATGCAAATTATATTACAGGTACAAAATAAATTACACAAATTATTTCACAGTTTTAACAATAAATTTCGTAAAAGCAAACATTTACAATGGGAGGTAGATATACAGCAGCATGCACATTCAATAACATTCAATCTCATTATAAATAAACATGTACTAATTATACTTTGTTGTAATAATTTTTTCCCTTTTCAATTATTTAACAGTACTCATCTTTTACTATCGCCGTGAAGTCTACGTCGTTTCTAGAGTAAACAGAGTGGTAGCTGTTTGGACCACAATAGTTCACATTCTCATTAGAATTACTAATTTAATCGCGCACTTTAACGATATACGCCCAAAATAATTTTACGATCTATTATGCTCTTTACTCAGTTTAGAATACATTACTGGTATGATACATATCATACACTACCATACGAAGTAATATAGTTGTTTGTCTTCTTTTACAGGGAACGAAATAAATTATTACTGATACAGTTGTGCTGGTAAGTATATATTTACTCTTATTGCTATTTTATTTTTAGATTTACATTTGAATATTTGATACGGCTGTTAAGGTGTGGATCTTAATAAAATTTATGTTAATTACATTTACATGGAGAATGCAAAAATATCAATCTCAGAACATTACATTTAATTGTTTGATTGATAGGCACAGCAATAACGAATTTTTCTTAAACTCTTAAAAATGATCAAATGAAAACTTTAGTGAATTATGGAACCAACGTAATTTTTAATGCATTAAAGATAATATGTATTTAACTATTATTTTTGCAGGCACAAAAATTTTATGTTTAAGAAAAATGATATTATTTTCAATGACTGAAACACCACTTTTTATCACAGAAAGTTGTCACAGTAACATGTAGTTAAACACACTATTTCACAGATGAGTTTCATAGCCGCATCTATTTAAGGTGGCTCTTTTTGGTGTATCTTTATAAAATACGTTTATCAGAAATTTTATTTAAAATAATTTAATATATATAAACACGTAGGAAGAAACTTGATCTTTAAGTCGAGGCAATGTTTTATTTGTGTGATAACAGACATATTGTAAAGTTTATATAAAAACCACTAATATTTTTTTACGAGAAACATAACGCAATTTAATAGGAAATAATAAACGTACTAAAGTATTATAAAAATTAAAAAACCACTTTTTAAAAATATTAAATATATTAAAGAATTTGAATGGGAAACAAATATTTTCTTCTTTATGCAGATTATAATCCACGGAAACAATCACCTGTAGCTTTTTTTAGACTAATAGCGAAAAACGACGCCCAATTTCAAGTTTTCACGGCAAGAGCATTGTAAAAAATTGAAATTTTTCACGATAAATTTTTTTTTGTTTTATAAAATTTTATAACAGTACAAAAATTCCTTCTCTTTGATTACTCGTTTGTAAAATTACATGAGCTATGTTTTATTATAGACCTCAAGAAATGTTTTCACTTAATGCCTACTTACTTGTACTCAAGGGTTCGGACTAAATAGTGGACACTTGAAAATCTCAATCTCTATATAAATGTTTGAGTAAAAATTGGGGATTATGCAAAGCGTAATTGCGTGTAAAATGAAATATTATAGAAGTGTAAATAAAGTGAAACACTGAAAACCACTCAAATAATCCTAATAAAACAATGGAGACAACTTAAAAAACACGTGACGCTTCGGAAAAATTATACATTTTACACACACAATTTAAAGTCTCCATCGGGTAGCGAAATATTTATAATTATCTAAAAATCTAATTTTTCTGTCTGCCATTTATGTTTTAAAATTGTATTTCAACCAAATGTTTGCATTAAATAATTTCATAATTATTACACCAATTGGTTAACGATTTGGAGTTGTTATTCTGTCTTAATTTACTTTTTCTTACTGTATCACTGCACCCATCGTGAAAATAAATATTCATCTCGTAACTAAGGTTGTTCATGTGGTAAAGGATCTTAACGCAAGGTTTTGAGTCCTTGTTTAAGAATGGTGTAACTTTTTTTCACGAATTACTGTATATTTTCAAACAATTTTTTTCTATATCCAATTTTATTTGTTTTCTATAACAAAACCAAATATATTTCCACTTCTCAATAACAAAAGTTGAAATATGAGCCTAGATTCTATAATAATTCAAAATTATTTAGTGGATATGTAACTAGAAAACATTTATAACTCTGCAAACTATATTTTGGCAACAGGGTTTCCAAGGATATTACTTGAAGAAGTACAAAAACGATTATAGTGTAAGTAACTTAATTGGGTAATAAGTACTTCCTTCTTTCAAGTCCCTCAGTTTCAAACGACTCAACTGAAGCTGCTATCTATACTAATCGTCATCAATCCTAATTGATGTTCAAACTACCTCTGAAGTGAAATAACGAAACAAATAATGCCTCTGCGAAAATCAGATGGAAAATCATTTCACCTTTCACTTGAGTCCATGCCCAGTTTATCGCTCGGCCACTAATTCCAAAAGGTACCCTTGATATGTCCGTAGCTTTCATTCATTGTCTGTGTATTTAAAAGTATGTTTTTGCCACACATGTGTGCGTTACATTGGCTCATTGCACTTGTAGTTGTTTTAAAAGGCAACCCTCTTAATCCCCATGTATATGATTCCACACTATTATTATTTACCTTACTTTTCCATGTCTCATGAGCTTCGCAGTGTTAATATTTAGCGATATGTTGGCATAATTATTGTGTTTGAGTGAATTATAAAAAAAAAACTCTATTTCCATTCCAATTGGTAATAATTATTTTATTGTTTAGAGCCACTGCATTCAGTGAAATAGAAAACTGAACATTAAAGGAATAATTCCTCTGAAGTGCGTTTTTAACACATTACTTTGCTCTAATAATTCATTTCTTATCTCTGAAATATGGGGAGAACATTTACCAGGCATTGGGAATATAAATCAACNTACTGGTATGATACATATCATACACTACCATACGAAGTAATATAGTTGTTTGTCTTCTTTTACAGGGAACGAAATACATTATTACTGATACATTTGTGCTGGTAAGTATATATTTACTCTTACTGCTATTTTATTTTTTGATTTACATTTGAATATTTGATACGGCTGTTAAGGTGTGGATCTTAATAAAATTTATGTTAATTACATTTACATGNTGAATATTTGATACGGCTGTTAAGGTGTGGATCTTAATAAAATTTATGTTAATTACATTTACATGGAGAATGCAAATATATCAATCTCAGAACATTACATTTAATTGTTTGATTGATAGGCACAGCAATAACAAATTTTTCTTAAACTCTTAAAAATGATCAAATGAAAACTTTAGTGAATTATGCAACCAACGTAATTTTTAATGCATTAAAGATAATATGTATTTAACTATTATTTTTGCAGGCACAACAATTTTATGTTTAAGAAAAATGATATTATTTTCAATGACTGAGAACACCACTTTTTATCACAGAAAGTTGTCACAGTAACATGTTGTTAAACACACTATTTCACAGATGAGTTTCATAGCCGCATCTATTTAAGGTGGCTCTTTTTGGTGTATCTTTATANTGTTAAACACACTATTTCACAGATGAGTTTCATAGCCGCATCTATTTAAGGTGGCTCTTTTTGGTGTATCTTTATAAAATACGTTTATCAGAAATTTTATTTAAAATAATTTAATATATATAAACACGTAGGAAGAAACTTGATCTTTAAGTCGGGGCAATGTTTTATTTGTGTGATAACAGACATATTGTAAAGTTTATATAAAAACCACTAATATTTTTTTACGAGAAACATAACGCAATTTAATAGGAAATAATAAACGTACTAAAGTATTATAAAAATTAAAAACCACTTTTTAAAAATATTTAATATATTAAAGAATTTGAATGGGAAACAAATATTCAAATATTTTCTTCTTTATGCAGATAATAATCCACGGAAACAATCACCTGTAGCTTTTTTTAGACTAATAGCGAAAAACGACGCCCAATTTCAAGTTTTCACGGCAAGAGCATTGTAAAAAATTGAAATTTTTTACGATAAATTTTTTTTTGTTTTATAAAATTTTATAACCGTACAAAAATTCCTTCTCTTTGATTACTCGTTTGTAAAATTACATGAGCTATGTTTTATTATAGACCTCAAGAAATGTTTTCACTTAATGCCTACTTACTTGTACTCAAGGGGTTCGGACTAAATAGTGGACACTTGAAAATCTCAATCTCTATATAAATGTTTGAGTAAAAATTGGGGATTTTGCAAAGCGTAATTGCGTGTAAAATGAAATATAATAGAAGTGTAAATAAAGTGAAACACTGAAAACCACTCAAATAATCGTAATAAAACAATGGAGACAACTGAAAAAACCCGTGACGCTTCGGAAAAATTATACATTTTACACACACAATTTAAAGTCTCCATCGGGTAGCGAAATATTTATAATTATCTAAAAATCTAATTTTTCTGTCTGCCATTTATGTTTTAAAATTGTATTTCAACCAAATGTTTGCATTAAATAATTTCATAATTATTACACCAATTGGTTAACGATTTAGAGTTGTTATTCTGTCTTAATTTACTTTTTCTTACTGTATCACTGCACCCATCGTGAAAATAAATATTCATCTCGTAACTAAGGTTGTTCATGTGGTAAAGGATCTTAACGCAAGGTTTTGAGTCCTTGTTTAAGAATGGTGTAACTTTTTTTCACGAATTACTGTATATTTTCAAACAATTTTTTTCTATATCCAATTTTATTTGTTTTCTATAACAAAACCAAATATTGTTCCACTTCTCAATAATAAAAGTTGAAATATAAGCCTAGATTCTATAATAATTCAAAATTATTTAGTGGATATGTAACTAGAAAACATTTATAACTCTGCAAACTATATTTTGGCAACAGGGTTTCCAAGGATATTACTTGAAGAAGTACAAAAACGATTATAGTGTAAGTAACTTAATTGGGTAATAAGTACTTCCTTCTTTCAAGTCCCTCAGTTTCAAACGACTCAACTGAAGCTGCTATCTATACTAATCGTCATCAATCCTAATTGATGTTCAAACTACCTCTGAAGTGAAATAACGAAACAAATAATGCCTCTGCGAAAATCAGATGGAAAATCATTTCACCTTTCACTTGAGTCCATGCCCAGTTTATCGCTCGGCCACTAATTCCAAAAGGTACCCTTGATATGTCCGTAGCTTTCATTCATTGTCTGTGTATTTAAAAGTATGTTTTTGCCACACATGTGTGCGTTACATTGGCTCATTGCACTTGTAGTTGTTTTAAAAGGCAACCCTCTTAATCCCCATGTATATGATTCCACACTATTATTATTTACCTTACTTTTCCATGTCTCATGAGCTTCGCAGTGTTAATATTTAGCGATATGTTGGCATAATTATTGTGTTTGAGTGAATTATTAAAAAAAACTCTATTGCCATTCCAATTGGTAATAATTATTTTATTGTTTAGAGCCACTGCATTCAGTGAAATAGAAAACTGAACATTAAAGGAATAATTCCTCTGAAGTGCGTTTTCAACACATTATTTTGCTCTAATAATTCATTTCTTATCTCTGAAATATGGGGAGAACATTTACCAGGCATTGGGAATATAAATCAACAACAAAACTATTTAAACATTTTGATTCTGAAAATTTTTGTTCATTTATTTATTTTGACCACCAACATTGATGCAAATTAAGCAACCTGCAAAAGTTATTATACCTATACAAATATTCAAGGGATTTATATTAAGGCTTTTTGCCAAAAAGTGACATAACATTATCTTCTTCTCCACTGACAGGAATTTAAGAATGCTTCTTATGTGAATATAGGAAAAATTCTAATTGTGTAAGTCACGTGAACGTTGCCGCTTGCATATACGTAAAAAACAAACAAAAAAAAAACGGGAAAATTTGAACACAAAAAAGGAAACCTTTGAAATGTTTAGAGGTGGTCATGCATAGTAGGCAGCACTGCGGGACATGGACCGTGAACTGACGACAACTGCACCATTTCGTAATCATAGAGCAGTAGAAAGGTCAACAGTGCAAGTTCGCCATAAAAATGTTTTACAAAAATAATGGTAGTTCGGAAGGTACGCAGAGGGTGTTTTGACGTTTTCCAATGTTAGGCGTAATGGTCGGGTTCACTCGCTACACACGATGAAAATATTGATGAAAAACTTTGAAGAGATGGGAATGACTCTGAAAAAACCGGTAGGATGACCGAAACGTGCTCGTACTCCACAGAATATAAAGGATGTAAGCGTTTCAGTCTTATGGAGCCCCCAGCGATCCACTCAGAAGCAAGCAGCTGCGTTTGGGACGTCCCGAGAGAGTGTTCGCCAAATACTTAATTTTGATTTAAATTTTCATCCACACAAGCTGCATAAGATACAAGAACAGAAGGAGAACGATCACCGGTAGCGATTAGAATTCTGTCGACAAATTATGACAAACGTAAACGAGGACAATGAATTTCTTGACAAGCTGTTGATATCAGATGAGCCCCATTTTCATCTCACAGGTAATTTGAACATGCAGAACTANGACAAATTATGACAAACGTAAACGAGGACAATGAATTTCTTGACAAGCTGTTGATATCAGATGAGCCCCATTTTCATCTCACAGGTAATTTGAACATGCAGAACTATCGGTACTGGACAGCAACCCTACAGATGTTCATGAACGCCCTTTAATCAGCATCACGGTGATGGTATGGTGTGCAGTTACGTCACACAGTGTCATCGGACCTTATTATTTCTAAAGTGAAGAACGTAATACACTCACTGTCAATTCGGATTAGTATGTTGAAATTCTGTGGTATTATGTTGCATATGCATTGAACAATTTCCCACAACTTCACAAAGCCTGGTTTCAACAGGATGGTGTGACATCGCACACTGGAAGGCAATCAGTGGCGGCTGTGCGAGAATTGTTGGGTAAGAGTGTCATTTCAAAATTCGGCTACATTCCCTGGCCTCCAAGGTCACCTAATTTGTCCATTTGTGATTTTTTCTTGTGAGGCTACTTAAAGACTCGGGTATACACAACTCTGCCAAGGATACTGAATGAATTGAAACAAATAATTCAAGACGAAATTCGTGGTATCCAAGCTGAGGTGTTGCAGCGAGCAATGGGGAACTTCAACGGCAGATTCAGAGAATGCATAAATAGAGGCAGGCACCGCCTACTGGACATAATTTTTTGCCATTGATAATTTAGATTACTGTCTCTTAAATGGCAAGTTGTAGTGATTTATTTTCAGTCAATAAATCTTTTTTTGTTTGGATTTCTTACACTTTGAAAGGGAGGGGGGTGTACAAATTTTATCTTTTTTGTGTCATCTGTGGACCCAATACATTCAATCCACTGACCAGCATATGTACTGTTTGACTTCAGCACATACACTAAAAATCTGATAAATTTTAATATTGACAAGTAAATCCCATATTTTGTGATATAAAAATAAATAATCAAATATTTTCGTTACAGATACAACAATATGCACTCGACCAATGTCATCGACAAGATAACCAAAGAAGTACTCGCCCTTTCAGATCGTCAGAAACAAAAATGTATACAGCAAATGCCACATATCATTAGTCCCCAAATAATTGTCATCGGCATCAAGCAACTTTTACCAACATGTCTCCAGTTGTGTAAAGTCCTGGCGGTAAAAATCAGGGGTTTTGGGAGTAACGAATTTCGTGAGTGCCTGCCACAAGCAAGTCTGCCTTATTTTCAAAGGATTTCCCACGAAGGTGGTTGTCCAGAGAATAGAAGAGGAGATAATGTGCTTCCACAATGTCCAGTGAGTATAGTGGATGACAATGGTTTCCAGTGAAGTCGTATCGTNGAAGAGGAGATAATGTGCTTCCACAATGTCCAGTGAGTATAGTGGATGACAATGGTTTCCAGTGAAGTCGTATCGTTCCCCCCCCCTCCTCCCCGCGACACATGCGGCCCGGCATTGTCGGTTTCTTCTGTTTCGGTTCCTATTTCAGATTGTATCACCTAGATGNTCCCCGCGACACATGCGGCCCGGCATTGTCGGTTTCTTCTGTTTCGGTTCCTATTTCAGATTGTATCACCTAGATGTAAAACCGGGACAACAATTACTAACAGGTGGTTGTTGTCCCTTTTATTAGCCTGGTGTTGCTGCGATACTGAGAGTGATTGGTGATGAGATTGGATTTACTTTGTGTTTGCGGAACAATAAACACACGAAGAAAGAATGAAAGTTGAACTTTAACAGAATAGTATGTGCAGTTGCATCTACTCCCACTCGACATGGGCCATGTTGAGTAATGACCTAGGGGCAATAAATCATTCGGATGTTCTTTCTGTGTTGCTATAAGTTCTATATGCTGCTAATAGATCAGATGAGTATCGGCTGAAATTTGCCCGGCTTTTGTGTTTGAGACATCTACATAGCCTGTGCTAGCTTGCTAGCTGAACACAGACCAAGTACAACTGTGACATAATGTCAACAATTGTACTCAGGAGGCTCCGGGCACACCGAGGAAGTTGACCTGGTATACTCTTTTAATTGAAAAATCTAAATCTGACATTTGCTGGTTCATAGGCGGCACTACACGCAGCCATTACTAGATTCAGAAACGAATTGGAGTCAGGTTCTATTTCCCACTAACACCGACCTGAAATTATTATGTTATGTTCATCACTTAATATCTCGATTGCAGAATATCAGTATGTAAAGAATAGGGTTAAGACCTCATTTGATGTCGAAAACAATTCTGCATGAGCAATGTAGATTACAGAACACCTGTGTGACTACTGCACAGGTAAGAAATCCAAACAAAATTAAAAAGCATACAATTATGTTCTGCTATGTGTACAGNATCCAAACAAAATTAAAAAGCATACAATTATGTTCTGCTATGTGTACAGGAACTGGAATGCTTGTTCAATATTATGCTGGTCTACAATGTGGAACTCAGCAGATGACTTAGCACTGTTAAGGCAGTGCGATCGGAACAAGGAATTGAGAAGAAATTCACATTAGCGAAAGACGTAAAAATTCTACAAAAACTAATAAAAAGGTGATATTGGAGACGGCTGCTAGAAGGCCGCCCCAATATAAGAAATTGTTGGTCACTTACCTGACAGATTCTACTCAGTATAGTGGCACTACAAAGAAGGCCTTCATGAGAGCATCTATCATGTAGAAGAATGTCTGCACTTTGCTGGTGCCCTCATCGAGTGTCGTGAGACGACCTAGGAGAAACTGCACAATCAGCAAAAGATAAAGAATTAGGATTTGAGGTTAGAAGAGCCTAAATGCAAAAGTCCTAGGTTCATTGTGTATGATGTCCTGGGGGAGCATGATGCAGAGGCCATCTTGGAACGACTCCATGTTCAGAATAGGAGGCCTACTGACAAGGTTAACACTGTTCTGTTATGTTCACCCAGGGTAAGACTGAAACTCTAGCAGCATGATGGTAGCTTCATTGAAATCTCTCGATACTATACAGCCGATTTCTTTGTCCCAATTCTGTGATATACCTGTCAGGGTTATTGTCGCTCATTCAAATTCTGTAAAGGCTCTAAGACCTGCTCAAGTTGTGGTGAACTTGGTCATAAATATACAGAGTGCAAGTGGGAAATTAAAAATTATTGCACTAAATAAGCATCACAAAACACCACACAAACATCATATGGACTGAAGAGACTGCCCGGCTTACCGACGGGCACACTATGTAGAGACTGCGAGTTGACTATGGATAGGTGTGTCCAAGACCTGAGACGTGTGCAGTTAAACTCGCTGAGGTCGGAGGTGGTATTGAGCGAGCTGATAAAAATAGCAAAGGAGAGTTCTCTTGTCCTTGTGATTATACAAGAAACACATATAGTCCATTGGATAATTCCTGGCCCAAAGGGAAAGTGTTAAATTCTTATGAATCGCAAATGGCATATATATGGATCGTTTCCGATCGAGTGTATCTGATGATGATTACTGACATCTCGACATCACACCATGTCTGTGCACATGTAGTATAAAAAATATGAAAATATATTTGGTTCTGTCATATTTCCAATTTTCAAACCATTTAGAGTATCAGCTGAGCCAATGGAATGTCATATTGTATGCCCCGAGAGGAAGGTCCACAATAATTGGTACGTACATAAATGGAAAAGCAGGTGAATGAAATTTGCCAGTGAAAAATTATAGGGGAATGGAACTTGATCAATTTCTGCTTCTAAATCACCTGCGAGTCGAAATGTTCCTGGAAAACTGTCAACTTATATTTCACCTGCCCATGAATCTGAGCCCTTTTTTTTATGTTTCTCTGGCAACTGGATGCACCTTCGATAGAATAAGGAATGGGAAGTAACTCTCTACAGCTTTAGTGATAAATGACTCATTGTATTTAGCATTCTTTCATGCAGGAAAGATGCTAACCCAGGCAGGCACACTTCCTTTAAAACTGTGATTAGTGGAGGCAGTTTGACAATTGCCTATTGCAATACTTATGGAAATATCCGCTCTTTGCAGTATTGACGTTTACTTNTAGTGGAGGCAGTTTGACAATTGCCTATTGCAATACTTATGGAAATATCCGCTCTTTGCAGTATTGACGTTTACTTTATGGCTGAGAGACCCTAGAGTGTCATATTTAATAACAATGAAAAAATTCTAATAAATGAAGAATTTAAATAAATTACCTAATATTAATGGTTTTGTGACTTGGAAAAATATACAATGGAGCTAAGATAATTTTGAAGAAAGTAAATTTATACACATAATGGTGAAGACTATATCCAGGTGACGATATGATATAGAAAAAAACACCAATCTTTTAAGAACCAGGTAAAGGCCAATAGNGTGAAGACTATATCCAGGTGACGATATGATATAGAAAAAAACACCAATCTTTTAAGAACCAGGTAAAGGCCAATAGGGTTAAATCTTTGCGAGCATATGTCACAAAAATGGGAACCGAGAACCCATGTGGACATGTGTTTCGGCTGTGTGCTAATACAATAAAATTCCCTTTGATTGTACCTCGGCTCAGTGTTGATGGTAGATGCCTCTTGAGTATAAGGGAAAATCTCGAGGCATTGCTGAATTTACTGTTGCCGGGTGATTGTCAAGCATGTGAGGGGCTACTCCACGACTATAAGAAGGAACAGAAGGTGGTCATAGAAGTGGACAGAAACCAAGCAAAGTGGTCAGCAGCCAAGCAATTGATCAGCTTGCCGAATGCTTCCAGATGTCTCATGAAATAGTCAGATTTCACCTGTACCGAATCGGAAAGGCGTTCAAGTTGAGCAATTGGGTAACCCATACACTTTCGGAATACAAAAAGCAGCAACGATTGACAACCTTTCTCGGCACCTCAACACAACCATATTCGACAGAGAGATCACCAGTGACAACAAATGTGTCCTGTACGACACTCTAAATTATGCCAGAGATATGCTGTCACTACAAGACCCTGTACCTCCCAACACAAGACCACTGTTACACATACACCAAATGGACCAGTTGACCATGGAAATGCCATGCTCGGATTATTTAACGAAGCCCTTCAACAGAGAGTATAACCTAACACATGGTAAGTATGATTACTGAAAATCCTTTTCTATGGAGGTAGCAAAGATATTACCTCTCTGAAGTCGTACATGCCTTTGACCTGCTTTGTACAATAAGTAAAGCGTTCGAGAGTTTGGTTAATGCATGGTTGATGGCCTTTTTCGATTAAAAAAAATGGTATGAAACATAGAGCGGATGAATTTCGGAGGGGAAAGGGCACTGAGATGGTAGTACAAGATGTGGTAAGTGCTGTGAAAGAAGTACAAAAATACATGATTGGGGTGTTGCTGAACATTTCGCGGGCATTTGATAATGTCTGGTTGCCAATAAATAATTTGGCAACTAAAATGTTTCGATTCTCCTGCTAACCTGTATCCTATTCTTTCGTTCTTACAACCGCCCTTGTGTCTGTGAGATGGGGACTTACAGAGTTGAAAATCTTTTAAGCAAGGGCTCTCCACAAGGGTCGGTGCTGGGGCCATTACTCTGGCATGTGCTCTTTGATTGAATATAAAGAATAATTTCTGGGTTCCTGTACAATAATTTGATACACATATGATGGATTCCTACTTATTTGAGGAGATCCAAGGTATGATGTGGAAGTGAACCGGAAATTCTGGAACCAATTCTTGGCAGTGCATTCGCGTTCTAAGCATTATCACCAAAGGCTTGATGTATTCGGCCACTGGATGCAGCTGTGGACAAGCCCACATTCTAATCGTAATGCAGACAAACCAAAATGAGATCATTATAAAACTCCATATATCTTCGCCACTGCTGGATCTATAACTGCTGTGTGTGTGTGTAGTGCATTTGTATTGTTCAAGGACAAGGTTCACACTCGCACCCCAACTACTTTTCTGGCACACGATACACATATTTCCATATCAGTCGAAACTTCTTCCAATGATACATAAAATATGGCAAGAACTTCTTTGGTTATTTTGTATCTGCAATCTTAAACTTATGACATTATAAATATCATGAAATACGATTTAAAATATCATAATAATCACTAAAACTGTTTAACAGCCTCAATTACTTCATAATTTTAGTTTTATTTAAAGCTGAAGAAGCTTTTAATTTTGTATATTAAATTCATGAGCAGTTAAATTAGACACACTTGCATATTACTAGGTAGCACACCCNGAAGCTTTTAATTTTGTATATTAAATTCATGAGCAGTTAAATTAGACACACTTGCATATTACTAGGTAGCACACCCCTTTCTTTCTCTCTCATGACGATGCGGCATGGCATAGACTCCACAAGACACACGAAAATGTAGGGATGCGAACNCCCCTTTCTTTCTCTCTCATGACGATGCGGCATGGCATAGACTCCACAAGACACACGAAAATGTAGGGATGCGAACTGATCCATGACTGCTTCACAGTCCCCACAAATCATGGAGACGAGTCCGAACAGGATCCACAGAATGCACATCCTACTCTACAGCATCACATATTCGATTGGATTGAGTTCTGGTTACCTGGAGGCCTGGCAAGCTACCTATAGTCCATGGAGTTTCCACTCAACGACTCAGTCACAGTTCGGGAGTGGTGGGCCTCTGCATTATCTTGCTGTTTTAAGAGGTCTCACGNTTTCCACTCAACGACTCAGTCACAGTTCGGGAGTGGTGGGCCTCTGCATTATCTTGCTGTTTTAAGAGGTCTCACGCATGGTGATGTAGGTCAAGAAAATATGTGCACATAATCTGCCAGCAGGTCCCAGTATAGTTCGCCAGTAAGGGATGATGACATGTTTACCAGGGGACTCATTTCATCCAATGTAAACAGTCTTCATACGAGGATACAAACACCACCGACCTAAACTCTACACTGCTGACACGAAGGATCCTTCACTTCATGTGCTTGGNCCATACGAGGATACAAACACCACCGACCTAAACTCTACACTGCTGACACGAAGGATCCTTCACTTCATGTGCTTGGCCACACAATCGTACTCTGCCATCTTCATGTCCCAATGTGTACCTCGACTCATCTGTCTCGGTGACCATTTTCCATTATTCACGTGTCCAATGTCGGTGTTCCAATGGCCATGTTAATTAGTGAGCCTTGTGACATGCCGTGAGCATAGGTACCCAAGTTGGGCAGCGCCTTCTATCCCCCACAGCGAGGACGAGGTTCTGGAAGGTATTGCTGTATATAGGTCGTAGTGTTCCAGAACTGATTTACAACTGATCTTGTGCACTGTGGCCTGTCTATCTGCTGTTACCAACCGTGAGAGTCGATGGCGAGACCTGTCATCTATATGTTGTAAGTGATGGCATTTGTATCTGGGGGTAGATGTTTTACCATAATATAAGAAACTCGTGGTACAATCTTTATATGGTGGAAAGTGGAAATTCCAGTGCCTTCACAGCATCAGAAATGGAGTGCCCCCAATATCTAACCACAACAATCTGGCCACGATCAAATTAGCTGAGATTTTTTTATTCTCCATTCTGTGCTCGACTGTTAAGCCAACTTTCAGTATAAGATCTGTCGACATCCCAGTTATGCATGGATAGGCACTATTCTATATTATGGGGTGGTCGCAGCATTATGTCGCCAACACAACACGCGTGCCTAATTCAACTGCTCATGAAAGCATGTCTTCACTCGTAGATCCATGAAATCTGTAAGACATCTTAATTATTTCTTATTTTAAAATGCAAATGTAATTAGTAAGTTTCCTCTCTAAAATCAGGGGTGTAAAGATAGACTGCATAAGTATCATTAAAATGCACGAATTTGGATTTAGTATACAATTATTTACGAGAGGCAAGTTAGATCCTACTGAGATTAAGTCACAGCATATTCGCAAGATTAGCTACATACCCTGAATTGTATGACAATACGTATTTATGACCATGACTATAGTGACATAATTTTTTTGCCATGTATATGAATGCATAAGTCGTATTATTTGATGTAATTTCACTTATCACTCAACTCAGTCCTTTTCTAACTATGTAATCACTAACATTTTTGGCATTAGTGACTACGAATTTTCAATTTGCAAGGAATGCCAAATCATATTGCTAACAAGAAAGTATCCTAAATTCACCAGGTACTCCTTTTTCGTAATGGCAATTGCGGATCCTCAAACACTTCTCAAAATTTTTTAAATAAATATAATGTATATGAAATAAAAATATTAAAAATAAACTACTATAAAAGTGAAAACATAAAAGTAAAAATATGTTTTTAAAGGATTATTTTTAAGTAAGCAAACTGCCAATATATAAATAAATTAAAATTAAAATAATGAAATTTAATTACCATTACAACTTAATATAATGCACTGGTTAATCCTTCATAGTTTTAATTTATAACTTATAAAAACAATAATAATATATATATTATTTTTAAAACTTTATTTACAATAGTGTTTCATACACCTGCCAAGCAAAATATATTTAAAAGTATCATTAAGAACACATGGAATATTTTTACCATTGATAATATATATACATAAGATTTTCTTCTTTAATTTTAACTTGTATAATTTTATAAGCACAAATGAGTTTTATTATTTGTTTAGCAATATATCCACATTTATTTATTATTAAAAAGTTGAAATCATATTGAACAAATATATGGAAACCCTTACTAAGAAATGTTAAAAGTGTAATGAAAAATATATTTATTATTTTAATTTAAATAAAACTACAAAACATACTAATATTGTTAATGTTAATCATAACATATGGGCTAATGAATATCAAAGACAAGATTANATAAAACTACAAAACATACTAATATTGTTAATGTTAATCATAACATATGGGCTAATGAATATCAAAGACAAGATTAAAGAACAACAGTTAAATTTTAAAATAACAATAAAACTATAGAAAAATGGATTTCTGAATTTCGAATATATACATTATTATAAATTCCTTGAATAATATATGAGAACTAATTTCATTATAGTAAAATTAAAATAAACAATTTAACTAAAAAAAAAATTGAATTATTTTAAGGAACAGAATGTATTAATTTATTTTTGTAATTAAAATAAAAGAAATGAACATTGACATTTATTAAAAAAAATGTGGTAATGAATGTATTAAAAAATATTACCAAAAGAAAGAGAAAATATTAATTTCCGAATTAAAACATTGTACATTAGACATTTAAAAAATCCCAAATATCACGAAATGGTTAAATTTTGTAACGAATTATTAGTAATAAATAAAAAGATAATTAAAAAATATTTGTAATAAATGAAAGGACCAAAANATAAAACTACAAAACATACTAATATTGTTAATGTTAATCATAACATATGGGCTAATGAATATCAAAGACAAGATTATAGAACAACAGTTAAATTTTAAAATAACAATAAAACTATAGAAAAATGGATTTCTGAATTTCGAATATATACATTATTATAAATTCCTTGAATAATATATGAGAACTAATTTCATTATAGTAAAATTAAAATAAACAATTTAACTAAAAAAAAAATTGAATTATTTTAAGGAACAAAATGTATTAATTTATTTTTGTAATTAAAATAAAAGAGATGAACATTGACATTTATTAAAAAAAATGTGGTAATGAATGTATTAAAAAATATTACCAAAAGAAAGAGAAAATATTAATTTCCGAATTAAAACATTGTACATTAGACATTTTAAAAATCCCAAATATCATGAAATGGTAAAATTTTGTAACGAATTATTAGTAATAAATAAAAAGATAATTAAAAAATATTTGTAATAAATGAAAGGACCAAAAANAAATTTTGTAACGAATTATTAGTAATAAATAAAAAGATAATTAAAAAATATTTGTAATAAATGAAAGGACCAAAAATGACTCAAAAAATAGAAAGGTAAAAATATAGTAAATAAGGCATAAGTAAAATAATTAATGTATTTAGAAAAGAGAAAACTAAATATTTAAAGCAACATAATTTTGATAAAGAAATTTCTACTAAAATTTGATTAAACATTTTATATGCCTTTTTCAGAAATTAATAATAAATGGTTCAATAATGTAACTGAAAACTATACAACATTTAATATTAAATTTATTTAATAAATATTAATAACAAATATTTTTACAATTTAACTGAAAAATATAACACTTCATAATCCATTATCTAAAATTTATAATAGGAAGTATATTAATTTAACGGAAATAATGAAATATATAATATTCCATTAAAAAAAATTTATATTAAAAAAAATAATAATTTAGCTTCTAATGCTAAAATATAAATATTTAATTTTCGAAAGTTGATAAAATGTTTAATAAATTAACAGAAAATTTGAATATCTAATTCTATTTTCAAAATTTAATAATAAAAAAATTCAAAAAATAATTAAAAACAGTATAATTGGAATGAAAGATACAGCTTTTCAATCAAAAATAAAAATTTCATAATTTAAAATGTAGAAAAATATATATCTCCAAAAATTTTTTTCATTAAAATTATTATTACAGAGCTGCGAAGTGTAAGGTTGATTGCTTGACCCATTGCCTATCATTTGGGCTATTCGAACTTCACATTCAAATTTGTAGGAAGAAATTAACATGTGAAGGCACCCACACACGGAAGACCAGTTCTAAACGACTCCAAATGACTGCAAGGAGGGAGGAATGTTTATTGTCTGACAGGCATTAACAGAGACAGCTCCTTCATTGTCTACTATTAAGATATGTGTGTCAGGTTAACTAGAGCGCCAGAATGATTTTAGGTGCATAGTGCAATGGTATCTAAACCTACATTATTTTATGAGTTCGGACATTAACACCTTTATATTGTCTCGTTTGTCTGAAACGATGTCAAGCACAAAGCTATGCACAATGCTACGGACTGGCAATGCTATGGCCTTAAACGACGAATTAATCTTGGTTTGGGAATACATGACCATCGTGCTAGAATTTGGAGGACCACAAGTGAATGCTGCAAAATGTGCTTCATTGAGATGCGTGCACCTTATTAAAGATATGAATGTGAATGGATCAATATGACGATTGCCGTTCGCAACTGGCAGTATACTGTGTACCATATAAGAAGGCCACATTCTTGACAGTTGACAATCGCTGTGCCTTTTCGTTTATGTATCCATTCGCCATCAACTGGCGTGTCAAGAATAGGCTTTGATGTGGCGAGTCAGCGCGTCCAGGAGGTGCTGCTGTGTGTGGCAATTGGTGAACTGCTTGGGTGGCGCTGCATTCATAAACGGAGCTTGATGGACGTGTGTAGGGTCGTTCGTAAACGCGGTACACGAAATATATGTTACTTTAAAAATTGTACAGAGCTCGCGGGAAAATAAAATTATTTGTATATGCACGTATATACTTTATTTTGAACAAANTGTACAGAGCTCGCGGGAAAATAAAATTATTTGTATATGCACGTATATACTTTATTTTGAACAAAAAAACTATAATATGTTTCTGGGTGTAGTTCGGGATATGAATAACAGATGGCGTGGAAGGGCAAATTGCAAAGATGTTGCGCTTCTAACTCACAAGATAGCAGCACCTAGTTCTAAAGTCTGGAAACTTTGGATTTTTTCGTCACATTTGGATACGTTTCGTTTTATTGTGCATCTCATTTTGAACACCTACACATTACTATTTTATCACGAAGTTTCGTTTCTAAAACTAAAAACTGCTGTTTTATGACCACGTAAAATAAAACGTATTAACTAATCTACGAACTCTTTCTTATCGCGCGTATTTTCTGCTTGTGTGATGTGCTTCGGCACTGCTCTCAGAATAGCCAACATAATATTAACTTTTGTTCGTTCGTGCATCAGTTGATACAGGATTTTGTAAAATGCACGTTATTTGTTTTCAATAGATTAAGTTGCCACTCACTGACTGTCAGAATGTGGCCTTCTTATATGAAATGAACTATAACAAAGGGTCATTTAAATGCTCAATGTTACACTAAAGATATCCTACTCCCTCATTTGTGACATTTCTTGACATATTGCCTAGGCGCCGGTTTCCATTATGTTAATGCTCTCTCGCACACAGCTATGGAATCTCAGGAGTGTTTATATTAGGTTAAAAACATTTCATGGTTGCGATTTAACTGTTTGCAACCAATCGAACATTTGAGGGAGCAGAAGGGAGACCAGTCTCCTCCATGTCTAAATGTCCGTGATTTGGAGCATAATTGAGCAGTTGAAGTGCATAACATGTCAAGTGCCAAATATTTACGTAATTAGGTCATACGGAAATAGCGTTCAGTGCGCTGACTCCAATACACTATATAACGGCATATGAAAAAGAAACTTCGTANTAGGTCATACGGAAATAGCGTTCAGTGCGCTGACTCCAATACACTATATAACGGCATATGAAAAAGAAACTTCGTATGTAGCGAAAATGGAAGTCCGCCAGATAGGGCAAGTGCTATCTCGCATAGCAGTTTGGTAAAGAGTGAGAGTATGCCATATTTAGCGCCAGGATTAGTCGTTCTATTGTTTCTAGTTNTAGGTCATACGGAAATAGCGTTCAGTGCGCTGACTCCAATACACTATATAACGGCATATGAAAAAGAAACTTCGTAAGTAGCGAAAATGGAAGTCCGCCAGATAGGGCAAGTGCTATGTCGCATAGCAGTTTGGTAAAGAGTGAGAGTATGCCATATTTAGCGCCAGGATTAGTCGTTCTATTGTTTCTAGTTNCTCGCATAGCAGTTTGGTAAAGAGTGAGAGTATGCCATATTTAGCGCCAGGATTAGTCGTTCTATTGTTTCTAGTTGTGTATGCTGGAGGTCTTACACACATGTTTTATTGTGCATCGTGTTATGTCACTTTATTACAGAAAATGGAGAAACCTGTTGCATCCATGAAAACAAAAGCCGAAGTAAATGTGAAGATAGAGCTCTTGAGAAAAGAAAAAGGCTTGGTATTGAAGGAAAAGAATATTGTAAAGCAGATAATGTTTATTTTTCTGCCAAGCAACTACTTCAATGGTAGGAAGGCTTAGGCTATTGTTTGTTCAATCGTGTATTACCATTCCATACAGTTGCCCTGTACTAACAGGTAACGCTAGCTTTAAGAACAGACATAACACAGTATTATTATATATTTCTAAGAACAACAAAAAAAAATTTAATATTGCACGATTGCCTCGTTAAAAATTAATCGACGTAAATAACTGGAAATGGTTTCCGACTTTGTTTGTTTTGTGGGCTAGCAACATTTTATTTTCCTCGTACGCGATATGGAAGTGACAGTTTAAATGTTATATAGTGACAAGTACTCAACAGAAATTGAGGCTATTTAATGCTTTTTATGGTGCGCAAGAAACAGAGCAACTCCGCAATGTCCTTAGCGCATGTGTTTAAGGTAAAAATAAATAGGCATATGAAAGTAGATCAAGTTGAAGTGGTGGGAGGACTGCAAAGGGAGGCTANGTGTTTAAGGTAAAAATAAATAGGCATATGAAAGTAGATCAAGTTGAAGTGGTGGGAGGACTGCAAAGGGAGGCTAAAATAAAAGATACGTTACCGTACGACGAGAGAGACTTAGTTTAGGTGTGCAAGAACATATTTTGTGATGTTTTGGGCTTACAAAAAGTAGGGTTGCAACTCTTTTACAGTTAAAAAATAGAGGATTAAATACGGTATGTTAAAAAATAGGAAAGAAATTAAAAACAGAAAATATACTGTTAGCGATGTAAAAACAGTCATTGACCATATTAATAGCTTTGCAAAGAAGAATGTCACAATAGAAGAGAGAAGACGGACAAATATTTTTTAAGCTAAGACGTAAATATGAATCGTATCTACATATCTGTTTAAAACTAAGTTCCCTGAAACTAAATTGAACTACAAATTCTGTAGAAAAGTATTTCATGATAATTTTAAAAATATATCATTCACAAGCTTAAATCTAACACATTTAGGACATGTTACTTATAAAATATGGAAGCGTAAATATTATACTAGAAGTAGCTAAATTAAACAAAAAATCAAACTTCACCAGCGAGATTTGAAAACAATGAAAACGCACAATCTTAACAAAGAAGTTGTCAACAGCGATCCTGTTGAGCAGCTATGGACATGCAAAAAATAGTGTATATATTCCAATATTATAGCACAGGGACATGTACTACATGCGGCAACTAACAAATTATAACTTATGCACACATTTAACAGATTATCAGACTCTGTAAATATTCGTATGGCATGAAGTTATTGGTGGCCGTGGGGGAAATGAATTAGACTCTTGTGTGTTTAAAGATTTACCAGTAACATCACACAGAAACAAAATATTACAACGTGGATTGAAAATTGCGTAGGACAGAAGAAGAACAAAATGTAAATTTTTTATTAAGGCTATTAAAAAAAAATAACCAGAAATTATTGGCGAAGGAACGTATCTACATGCAGTGTGATTGTAATTTTACTTAAATTGAGGAGAGAAAAATATTTGAAAAATGTCAGGTCCCAATGGATTTAGCTACTAATGACAATTGTAAGGAAAACCACAAACCCTCACTTGTAGTAACTATAATAGGAGAAGACGATATGCCGTAAAAATGATTCCAGATAAAATTTCCCTACATGGAAGGGAAGCAAATTAAACTTACATGTAATCACGTATTATATGTATAGTAAAGTAAAGTACTATTTCCTAATCGTACGGAAAAGTACCTGAAAAATGGATGGGAACATCCCATACAAGTAACGGNTTATATGTATAGTAAAGTAAAGTACTATTTCCTAATCGTACGGAAAAGTACCTGAAAAATGGATGGGAACATCCCATACAAGTAACGGAATATTAACTATATTGATTAGTAAACTTTAATTAAAACCTGAGTGTGTCAACTGTTTATTTAATAATTACCTACATCCTCAGACGAATAGTAACCTAAATTTAAATTNGTGTTTAAGGTAAAAATAAATAGGCATATGAAAGTAGATCAAGTTGAAGTGGTGGGAGGACTGCAAAGGGAGGCTACAATAAAAGATACGTTACCGTACGACGAGAGAGACTTAGTTTAGGTGTGCGAGAACATATTTTGTGATGTTTTGGGCTTACAAAAAGTAGGGTTGCAACTCTTTTACAGTTAAAAAATAGAGGATTAAATACGGTATGTTAAAAAATAGGAAAGAAATTAAAAACAGAAAATATACTGTTAGCGATGTAAAAACAGTCATTGACCATATTAATAGCTTTGCAAAGAAGAATGTCACAATAGAAGAGAGAAGACGGACAAATATTTTTTAAGCTAAGACGTAAATATGAATCGTATCTACATATCTGTTTAAAACTAAGTTCCCTGAAACTAAATTGAACTACAAATTCTGTAGAAAAGTATTTCATGATAATTTTAAAAATATATCATTCACAAGCTTAAATCTAACACATTTAGGACATGTTACTTATAAAATATGGAAGCGTAAATATTATACTAGAAGTAGCTAAATTAAACAAAAAATCTAACTTCACCAGCGAGATTTGAAAACAATGAAAACGCACAATCTTAACAAAGAAGTTGTCAACAGCGATCCTGTTGAGCAGCTATGGACATGCAAAAAATAGTGTATATATTCCAATATTATAGCACAGGGACATGTACTACATGCGGCAACTAACAAATTATAACTTATGCACACATTTAACAGATTATCAGACTCTGTAAATATTCGTATGGCATGAAGTTATTGGTGGCCGTGGGGGAAATGAATTAGACTCTTGTGTGTTTAAAGATTTACCAGTAACATCACACAGAAACAAAATATTACAACGTGGATTGAAAATTGCGTAGGACAGAAGAAGAACAAAATGTTAATTTTTTATTAAGGCTATTTAAAAAAAAATAACCAGAAATTATTGGCGAAGGAACGTATCTACATGCAGTGTGATTGTAATTTTACTTAAATTGAGGAGAGAAAAATATTTGAAAAATGTCAGGTCCCAATGGATTTAGCCACTAATGACAATTGTAAGGAAAACCACAAACCCTCACTTGTAGTAACTATAATAGGAGAAGACGATATGCCGTAAAAATGATTCCAGATAAAATTTCCCTACATGGAAGGGAAGCAAATTAAACTTACATGTAATCACGTATTATATGTATAGTAAAGTAAAGTACTATTTCCTAATCGTACGGAAAAGTACCTGAAAAATGGATGGGAACATCCCATACAAGTAACGGAATATTAACTATATTGATTAGTAAACTTTAATTAAAACCTGAGTGTGTCAACTGTTTATTTAATAATTCCCTACATACTCAGACGAATAGTAACCTAAATTTAAATTTAAATCCTGGATATTTGCCGATGGGCGAGCGCGAACTATGGCCCTGAAGCTAATTAAGCCAGTGCGCTATGCGTTACACCCTGGTGACAACTTAACAAATATTGTGATATTTAACGTATTACAGTAACTCACCACGAAACATAAAGTATTGATTTTAAGAACCTGCATAATGTTAAATTGAAATAACACTAAAAATTTTCCCTAAAATTTGAAGTATTAGTAGCTTGAAAATTACCACCATTCTGAGAGCAACTTGACAAATTAGTTATTCCTGGAGCGTGTTATAATAATTATTTTGTGTAACATGAAGCTCAGTTATTTTTGTGTGGTACAAAGCAAAGTTTGTGTAGAATTTCGTTAGTGGCTTTTTTGGTGCTTTGAAGTCAATACCTTTCCAAGTCTTTAATAATTCCCTTGACATAAAATTACGCGCGTGAAGATAAAGGTGTATATTGAGATTTGAACACGGGAATAAAAAGCTCTCAGTTTTCCACACCCTCATACCAATTTTCATATTTTCTTTTTATTCACAAAGTGTCCATTTGTAACTATTTGATAATTGCATTTTACATATTTTCTACATTAAAATTAATTTTTATTGCTTAGTCCTACTAGCTCTCCAACATGGTGACTCGTTTTATTTCTTCCTCCCGTCCTCCCATCGATATGTTGAGACGAGGCGATCCACACGTCGCGTCGTAAGGTAATTTTCCTATCCATGTATGGGATTTTCCACTGCCATGTACGTGAATTTTACTCCAGAGTGCGGTAATTATACCTTACACGTCAGGCAAACTATGTTTTCCACACAAGTTTGCGAATATTCCCTTACACTTGTCAGGTAATTTTCCCATTTTTTTACAGTATTTATGTGACCTAAAAGATGCTGTAAAAATGTTTACTGGTACGAAACTTCGAATCACAAAAGATCAGTGGATTTCGTTTAGTAGAGTTTCTGCAGGGGTAGTTCACGTCAGTCATTCGGTGAAAATGAATAATGAAAATGTATTAAAATTCTTAAAAAGAATGTCCTTCATGAACATATTGAGCAATATCAGCTTTTACAACTTGCAAATAACAGAATCTCCAAAGCAATTATACATTTTCTGAACAATGAAAACAAATCATTTTAGGAAGAGTTATTAAAATAATTTTTGTAACTGACATTAAAAACAATTGCTTAGTTTGTTGTATTAGTGTGTTATACTGCTTCAAATAACTTCTCAATTCGACGTAACACATTATTCCTGAAACAGCTCATTGTGAACTCATTTTAACCAATGCCTTATTTACATAGAAACACATGGAAATTGGTAAATTATTTACATAGAAACTAATAGGGTTTAGAATAATTTCTGCTTTATTTATGTCTACGATGTTTTCTCTAAACGTTAAATTAATACGAAAATTATTATGTATTTTAATNGAAAATGAATAATGAAAATGTATTAAAATTCTTAAAAAGAATGTCCTTCATGAACATATTGAGCAATATCAGCTTTTACAACTTGCAAATAACAGAATCTCCAAAGAAATTATACATTTTCTGAACAATGAAAACAAATCATTTTAGGAAGAGTTATTAAAATAATTTTTGTAACTGACATTAAAAACAATTGCTTAGTTTGTTGTATTAGTGTGTTATACTGCTTCAAATAACTTCTCAATTCGACGTAACACATTATTCCTGAAACAGCTCATTGTCGACTCATTTTAACCAATGCCTTATTTACATAGAAACACATGGAAATTGGTAAATTATTTACATAGAAACTAATAGGGTTTAGAACAATTTCTGCTTTATTTATGTCTACGATGTTTTCTCTAAACGTTAAATTAATACGAAAATTATTATGTATTTTAATNTAATTTCTGCTTTATTTATGTCTACGATGTTTTCTCTAAACGTTAAATTAATACGAAAATTATTATGTATTTTAATATAGATACATTCCCTCTGTACATCTATGTTTTTTCCATACCCTTTTTTTGTTTTTCATGTTTCAAAATTAAACTCTCTCTCTTATCTATTAGTTACATTTGTGGCACTTGATCCGTTACTTACTTCAGCCGCTCAATTTTTAACACCACTTGCAAAATCTGTCACACCATAAAATATTAAATTAGTTTGTCTCCAAACCAGATCGTATTGACACATGCACCTACTATTTCGATAAATTATATTGTAATTATTTATTTATTTTTTTCTCCACAATCATAATGATAATATTTCGTGTCAATCTAATGGTTCCTTCTCAGTGCAAAATGGCAATGAATGCAACGCACTTAGAGCACGCGCAGATAAATAGGAACATTTTAAGATAACTCCGTGTTTGTCATTCAAATGCATTTAAATGTAATCAAAGTTATAAAACTAGTTCCCTTGAGAATAATTTTGAAGTACTGATATGCACTTTAAAAATCGCTGCTTTGCTATTTGTTACGAGAAACCTGGCAGCTGATTAAATAACTTAATAATACGTTATTTCACTCATTTTCTGTGATATAATGCGATGACCACTTTACTTGTCAAAAAAATAATTTTGTCCAAAACATAAAATTAAGACATGAAGTATGGATTGATATAATTACACATATTGGTTTAAAATATAATTAATAACAATAAGCATTAATAATAATTCAATTTACGTAATGATGTACAGTGAAAATAATTTTGTTTAGAGAGAAATACTAGCTGTAATTAAATTATATGTATGCAATTAATACAATCACGTAAATTAGTTATTTATCCGATATTAATTTTGTATCTTATAACTTTTAGGGTAATTTCCTTAAATGAAATGAAGCGTGATAAATAAGCCATAGTCTTATTAACTGATTAAATAAATCATTTACGTTATTTTAATATTATTAATCATGATTAACTGTTTCAGAGCTATGGTACACACTTTTCCATTCTAGTGAGTAGGATTGCCAACATTCCATTTTAAATCGTGAAAGATATACACTAGAATTTTTTAATCAACTAGAGAAAAAGGTATTCTGTACTTTTCTTTACTTATTAAAAACTAAATATCTGTGAACACGCTGAGATTGAAGAGACAAAAGCTTTACGGATAATGAAATATTAAACATTAATATGAATTAAAATGCATACTCTATATCAATTAAGTGATACATTTACTTAATTTCTAAGAAAGTAAGGCTTTATTACTAGTACTATCTTGGAATAATTAAGAACATTAATTAATAAATACGACATAACACATCATGACCATAGTCCAAACGTTCATACATGCTGAGCAATGCAAACAACAAAACACCGATAAATTAAGTCCACAATTTCTCAACATTACTATAACATAGAAAGGTGAAAATAATAATAATTCATTATGAAAACACAAATTACTAACTAAGGACAACATTTTGATAATTTACTCAAAATATTTCCATATGTAGCATTTTGAAATGCTTTAACCTGCCTGATATTACTAACATGTTAGTTATTAAAGCTTAACGTTGTAGCATAACATTACAACTACATGACCAACTACAGTTGAAAATGCATTATTCCTATAAAATAGAATTTTAGGGACAAAGAAAATACAATATCTAAAGTGAGCTGCAAAGTGCCAAATTTTCTCATACAAAAACATAGTAGATTTTTGTCTATCCTACTACAAAGGAAAAACTGGGCGTAGGAACTATTTCATGTTATGCATCACCGTCGACGCATATTTAGAGATTGCCTGAAGTTCCATAGATGAACTGCAGTTATATCGATACCAATGTAATATTACATATCATACATGTTTAAAACATATATAAAATACACAAGCCACTAGAAAGTAACAAGATACACATTCTGAATAACCGATAGTCTAATGTGGCCTGCTATTTGCGCTCTCATCTGATTCAAGAAATACTTCAGGCACCGTACAGTGTAAAAACTTTAAAACCGCCACATGTCTAATACAGCAGGTAAAACCTTGCTGTCCATCATGTGCTATTACCAACGATACGATGGACAGTTGGTGTTGCGATTTGGCCCTGTTGCGCACGCAGTTTTTCAACATTCACATAACACCGCGTTCCAGAGGCCACAAGCAGATTTACAAAAATCCAAAATATACAATAAATCTGTGAGGCAACAAAAAAAAAATACAGTAAATTGTCGTATCAGCAAGAAATTTTGGTTACAGTTTATGTAACCACATTTCGCAAAGAACTAAGAATTCACAAACCAAGCCCAACCTCGAGGGAAGCCAATGAGCATCGAACTGCGGAAGCACCTGAGAGGTGGGCCAAGAAGAGCGGATAGGGCTCCAAAACAAGTACTTCGTTGATTAGGCGAGCTTACAGACCTCCTAGTGACGGCCCTTCCGCTGAGCAGCGGCTTCCTTTTCGGTGGCTGCTGACGTCGGTCCAATTGCCTTGCTACTTAACTCTTAAATATTTAATACCTACCTGAGAATCCTGACTCACGAAGGCTTAAACAGATTTAGACGTGTGTGATATTCAATAGTTCTTAGTTAAAAATCGAATTTTCACTAATCGAAAATCCGCAATCTCGTATCCATATCATATCGTAAATCGAAATAGTTTTTTTTATAAATCAATAAAATAAATAAACATGACAACTGGCGGATAATCCGGTAGTAGGTGGCGGCAGCAAACGACGCAGCGCTCGGGTAATCGCAGAACTGGGAGGCGGCGGTGTCCGTCATGTTACGTGACAAGGGCGCCGCGGACAGCGGCACTATGGCTCCGCGGTGGCAGGTCTACATGGTAGGGCGGCAGACTATCTGGATAGCGCGTTGTTGTAGCAGGCTCTGATTGCCGCAAACTGAAAACCAGTCTCAATGTTCCCACGCGGTTTCACCTGCAGAATGGCGAGAGTCACGTTCGCCTTGTGGCCGTCGATGATGGGGTTGATGCCATTTGTAGGCACATTGCGCTGCCGGCCGGTCGCGCATTACCACGACGCTATATCCACGGCTCGTGCTCATCTGGTGGTCCGTGATGACCACCTCCTAGATGTCGTCGCCTAGACGACCAAGTGCTAGCCTAGAGACTTATCGGTTGTGTGGTAGGGCAAGCCGTCAACCAACAGTTTGGTGTCCAGGTGGCGTTCTTCTGCTGCTGTACATATTAATTATAACATAATGCTATTTATAATAAAGAAAAAATAATGTTTTACAAAAACTTTACTGCTTCAAATTGTCTGGGCAACAACATAATTGTTTACTTGCCATGGAAATAGCAGCAAACATTAAATAAAAAAAAGATTACTTTGCCGGTTATGTAGTAGACTTTTTGTTGTAGGTGTTTTAAATTCAGTAATGCCATAATTAATTATTTAATAAAATATTGCATTAATTGTCGCACTGATAAAGAAAATACAAGTGGATGGTGAATGAGGAACCATATGTTATGTAGGAAATTTCTGATGTCAATTTTAAACAAAACAACAGACATCTTACAGTTGCACTGCAGCCATAACAATGATCACATTATATTTCTTGGAGTAGTTTCTGTGAAATTACAAAATTATATAACATTGACATTCAATTTTATTTTGAAAACTTTTGTGACGTGTGTTTTTGTTATTATCTTCGTAGATCATATAAAATAGTTTTTACTAGTTTAGATGTAAAAAAAATACAATTAAAATTGGCATGTCATTTGAAAATGAATAGTTTTGGGAAAACATTACTTAAATTATGACAGTTTGCTACTATGAATACAAACTCCAGAGTCAAATAATTTTTTTTGTGCTGAATATAAAAATATTAAAACACAGAATTCTCTAATTCCAGTTGAATAGTGGCAATTTGGGTATGTGACATTTACCTCGAGTTTGGGTGTACCCTTGTGCGACATGCCTGTAAATTAAAGATGATTCCAAAAATTTCCAAACCTTCAAGGAATATTCAATAAAAATTCTAAGAACATTGTTTTACTCTCACTATATCACCTCTCTGGCTGAGATATCAAATTTCACCAAAATTCTTTCCAATTGATAACAATCGTTTAAACCGTATTTTTCATGTCAACTCTGCACAGAATATAATTGCATCTCGCAGCTCCATGCAGTTATCGGGCGATCCCCAATCGATTAGATGTATGAAAAATTCCTCATTAAGTTTTTCTGTTAATAAATCCTCTCATGACTTTTCGCTCTCAGTTTGCTAAAAATACAGTTTTTGGTGACCAAAAATATTTTTTTGGTGGCCACAAAATTATTTTATCAATATTAGACCTCAGAAAATATTTTTTGGCATAAAAACTGTTTTTTTTTTTCAGTGTTTAGTGGCAACAAAATGAACGTTTGTGGTAAAAATTAAATTGAGTATGTTTATAGGCAATAATGTGTTTGTTAGTCTCAGTAAAATTTTTACGACGCTAGCAGCAATATTGATCAGCGAGTATCAGTAAAATATTTTGCGTGTTGCAGAATTTGGTAGGATGTAATGGTTTAACATTCATTTAAAACCTGCCAGGAAGACAGGTCTACAATTCTAACCCATGTCCTCTCAGCCGCAAGTTCATGATACGTCACCTTGCTTGGTGTTTAAAAGTTTTACTTGAGGAATAACATAATGCAAATCTAATGAGTGGCAGAAATTCCAAGGCCTGGACAATTCACCTCATGAAAAGTTTATTTGCTGAAATAATTTATATGTAATATTTACTTACACAGAATAAAGGAATTATGCAATATACCTCTAGTTCCTTTCAAATATCCCTCATATATTAGTTCGTAACAAGATGCAAGGAACGAACACAGTCGAGTATGGTGTCGTGGCCAGCGAGAAGTTGGCCACTTCCAATATAACAGTGAGTGTACGCAGAATAGAAACGGATGTAGTTTCGCAATCTGTTACGGAGTGTTCTCGTCACATTGTTTATATTTTTTCTTCTAGCTCAATATTTCAGATCTCATAATTTTATGGAGTAAATTTTTGGTCTTCATTTTTGTAATGTGTTGTCTTGCATTTCACAGGCAGTGACTGGGATTGCGAAGAGTAAAAATTACGCCTGGTTCCAGAGATTGCGAATTATGATATATTATAAAACGCACATCTCCTGGGAACCATTCTTTCTGCCAAACCCTGCTTTTTTGCGGGTTACTGCCTGAATCAGCTCTAGTGTTTTATCTTGCGCACCACGAAATATCCTTGTGAATTGATACCTTATTGGTATAATTGATTACGTCATCTCTGTAATTGCTTACGATAAGAAGACAGACATCGGCCGGCGCTGAGGAGTAAGATACTACTGTGTGGTGGACGAGGAAACTTCGCCGAGACTATGTTACAGAGTATACTATGGACACCAGGCGTGAGACACTACCAAAGTTAAAATGTTGGATTAAGTTATTGTGGGAATCATACTCGTACACTCCTGTGAAGGAAGGGATTTACAGGAACGATAATACATTGAGAGAGAAAAGTAGTGTCAAAGGGGTCCAGGGATAGTAAGGAGTCAGCAAACATTGATCTGAATTGGATGATTGGGGTTTTTGGGCAAATATATTGGTGACAGCAAGTGATCAGGCGAGCACTACCAGCATCGCAAGGTGTTTTGGCGGGAAGAAATTCCCGGCTATGCTCTGATCTGTGAGTGCTGTTCTATGGAGAAGCATTGCTGACTGCTTCCAGTGGTCAGGCGAGGGAAGTATTCTCGACTTCACGTTTGTTGTGTGGATTGGTGATTTTAACATCAGTGAACACTACTTTCACTCCAAGTGGTCAGATGAGGGTAGTATCCTCTACTTAATTACTGATGCTGTGAACTAGACTCTGTGTGTGAGAGATGGGAGTAGGAAGATCATGGACTTTTAATTTTGTTGTTTCCTCGGGGAGCCCTTCATCTAGAGCCTATTTTTTAATCAAAATTGTTATTAATATTTTGCGAGTCTTTTGTAATGTTACTTTTTGTGAATTTTCAATCAGACCAATATTACAAATGTTGTTATATATGAAATGGGGTTTCCTTGTCTTGTTAACTTATTTTAGTGGAATTTTTGAAAGAAAACCAGATTATTGCAACAAATTTATTGGAGACTATCATTTTTGTCTTGCTTATTTGTATTTACACTCTACCAACCTCGGAATGCAAATGCATGTCTCAATTATACCATTCCTGGTTAAATATAAAATTCTGGAAATAATGCTTCCCATCCCTTCCTAAGCCCAGTTGTTATTGTGGGTTTGATTGGCTGAGTTTTAAATGTGAAGTTGTTATGAATGGTGAAGGAGGAGAGACTCCAAAAATTCTCTGTTTTATTATTACTTATAGTAATTTACTATATATAATATATAATGAAATAATGACTTTTGTTAATTTGAATAACAATCTTACAAATTATATTACTGTTATTTTGGTTAATTTTTCGTAATCGAATAATAAAGCAATTTAAATATTCTGCCGACTGTGCTGTCACCCCCAGCTGCTTGCCACCCTAGGTGGTCGCCTAGCTCGCCTATATGGTCTCGCTGGTCTGACTATATTGATTTAGTACTTGTCAATATATGTGATATTTTTTACCACTCTCCTATTTTTTGCCTGCTACAAAATTTCTCATTGGAAAGCTTCAATCAAATAGTTTTTGTAACAACTAACACATTTTTTATTTCATTCTTCGCTGAAGAGGCGTTCGAGAATTTTGATTTCAGCATGATCTTCGTCCTTATAAGCTTCAATTAATATTTACCTTAGTAAAGTATCTATATGAACTCGAGAAACTTATTATATTCTTGAAAGCAGGGCTCAATATGTCACTTACTTTAATGGGCCAAAGTTCAGAGTTGCATGCTTTACTTTACCATCACGAGAGTTAGAGAGAGAGAGAGAGAGAGTGGTATTCTGACGTTGTTGATTTGCCAATATACAATGCAACACTGAATACAAATAAAAATTGCAAGCTTTACTTCATGAATACATATAACAGCTGCGTTGATACAACATTGCTAGCAGGCTATTATGGATATGTTGGCCTAGCAGATATATATGAAGTTTCGCTATCTCCTGGCATTGAGTTAGAACTATGTGGAAACCCCAACATTCTGAGGGGTATGATCAGATGCAGCGAGTACATCTACTTTACGAAATAAGTTAAATTTGGTCATATAGCGCTATTTGAAACAAAGAACATAAAACCCGCGAATCATCACAGTCGATTAACATTCTGCCATTGAATATGATTCATAGCAACTGCTATAAGGAAAGCGACGCATATGATATGGAGACCCAAATAATACATCAAATGAGTTTACTCTTGTCATGACACCAGATTTTAACTGTTCCAAGAGTTGCAAAGCATTTTATACAGTCAAGTTCTAAAGATAGCATAAGCAATCGCAGTGACTATCATCGGACAACATGAAGTGTTGGCAAAGTGTATAAATGAAGATATGCGTTTATAACTGCATTTGAAACAATGGGAATGAGACCGAGAACTAATAAATTCAATAAAATCTAAAAACTGTCTAATGGTCAGTGCACGAGCTTGTAAGCATTTCTTTCATGGCATCAGCTTGGAAGTATATAAACGTGAAAGATTTTACAGAAATAAGCTTCCCATTATTTTTGAAGGTGGCATGTTAACAAAGAACATAATTCTGACCATATAGTCCTAATTTGATCGTATATCATAAAGCATAAAAAATTTAAATTGCTCTATATAATCAAGTTATACTTCTGGACATGTAAAACGCTTCATCTTCATTCCTTGCATGAAACTTAATCAATCCAGCAAAGGCTGATTGATGGTTGTACTAATGAGTAGTGATCAGTCTTTCACACATAGAGGGTTCGTTGTTTAGCATCTGCAAAGCATGCATCCTAAATGGGGTAGACCCTCCTCTCGCGGCTATGCAGGTAGCGATGTGACGAGGCATTACACCTTACAGCTGGTGGATAATGTCATGAGGCACATACCGCCATGCTTCCTGCAACTGAACAAACAGATTAGCCAGTGTTTGGGCAGATGATAGATGGTGGTGCAAATATCTCCCCATCATCAATAGGGGATCAATCAGGCGACCTGCCAGACCAAGGAATGATGCCCACATCTTGTAGAGCCTGTTGGGTGACGCGAGATGTATGGAAATTAGCATTTTCTTGCTGCATGACAGCATATGGTATGCTGCACAAAAAACAGCACAAAATTGAGCCGCATAACCTCATTGATATATCGCTGTGCTGTCTTCATGTCATCAACGACCATGAGACATGACCAGGAGTCATAACTTATCGCACCCCATACCACAGTACATGTTGTCCGAAACATGTGACAATGCAGTCCCCATAGACTGCAGAATCTCTTTGCATTCGGAGCCACATTCTATTACTCCATGTTGGCAGATATGACGATCTTCTTTGTCTCTAATATGTCTGGCTGGATCAGCACTTACTCTACATGACAGACAACCTGTATGTATATATGCATACACACAGTACCACAGTGGTGAATGCATTGCCAAGATGAATCCTACACGACGAACCGACCATCAGGCTTCGTGTAGTCTGACCATACGACCTCGTGGAACCTTCCGCAGCAATTAAACTTTGGAGCAAAAGTTTTGGATTCGTCTACATGTTCTATATGTGCTTCTTGCTATCGAGTATGCTAGGCTTTACTGAATAATAAAGGCATATCATCATTAATTTTAAGTAAGGCTTGGTCCTGCTCCTTCCCAACACACAATTCATGTACATATACAGGTTGAGTATAAAAGAATACCCCAAATTCGAAGCTATATAATATCAAAACCAAACAACCTACAGCCTTGATTGACCAGTCAAATGAACCGTGTAACCATTAAGTTTGCTTACCATACATATATAAATGTTCAATGTGACCACCACGAACGGCCCGAACGACATCTACGCGAAAATAAAACTCGTTCCACACTCTTGTCAGCATGTCCGGTATTACGGTTTGGATAGCGTCCGTAATTCTCGTTTTGAGGTCGTCAATGTTAGCCGGCAATGGTGGACGAAACACTTGATCCTTTATGTATCCCATAAATAAAAATCGCACTGGTATAGATCAGGGCTTCTTGGGGGCCAGTGATGAAGAGCCTGTTCACCTGCTGCTCCTCAACCAATCCAGCATTGCAGCAACGTCTCGTTCAGGTATCCGCGAACATCTAGGTGCCAATGGGGTGGCGAACAATAAAGGAAATATCAGACCGTCTACTTCACATTAACGTGTTGAATGCAAGCTCGCTACCCCCTCACCACCTCAAACCGAGAGTTGCGAAAGCCATCCAAACCGTAACACCGGACATGCTAACAAGAGCGTGGAACGAGTTTGATTATCGCGTAGATGTCTTTCGGGCCGCTAATGGTGGTCACGTTGAACATTTATGAATGTATGGTAAACAAACTTCACGGTTCCACTGTTCATTTGATTGTTCAATCAAGGTTGTATGTTGTTTGGTTTTGACATAGACCATCAAAGTTGGGGTATTCTTTTATACTCATTCTGTATATGAAAAAACTTTGTGGCCAATTAAGAGAACTACAGTCGATTGAATTAATGATACCTTAGTTAAAATTGATCTTTGCTGAGAAAAACAAGAAGTAACTTATATAAATAATGAGCGTACTTTCCTCAACATGGGTGCAATAAGTTTTTAATAAGTTCATAAAAACTTAGTTGGTAGGTAGGACTTGACTTCTCTTGAAAGCCTCAACATTAGAAAGTAAACCAGAAACTTATGCAACAGTAGTGAGACAATAACAAATATACACGTGCCTTACCCTGATCTTGAACCCAGAAAACCTAATACAATAAGCTAGTGTGCAATGAACTGCATTTGTGCAATTTTTTTGGACATTTTTTAAATCAATATGTAATTCTGTTAATTCCATTCTTAGTTATTTGATATTTCGCAAAATATGTTGGTTTTGTTTTATTGTGGAAAGTCGCTCTAGTACTGCTTGTGTGCGAAGTTTTCATTTATAATTATCAAAATAAAATGTTTCACTTGTGATGTATTATACTACCTTCTATACCTTCAGTTTTGAATCGATTAGTTGCGTAATACCTCGAAATCTAGACCATACCAAAGTGTGTGTGTGTGTGTTTCCGCTCATGCAACTCCCTTCTTCGCTTTCTTATCATACAGAACGTAGTCGCTTTGGATCTTCGTCTTATTTTTAATCATTTTTCATCTTTGTATGATATATGTTTTATCTGCAGTTTTGGGTACGTTTCACTGCGGATATATTATTTCGAGACGTGGTATTATTCATTGGCCGATGATCTTGTGGCCAGCCATTTCTTCCCGAGTGATGTGAGTCGTACACCCATTCGTGGGATGGCCGTTTTGCCATTGATACAAATACTTTCTGCCGCCACACCGCAGTAGCTTCAAACACAGTTAAGGAAAGGTGTAACAGTTTTTTTTTTGTTTGTTTCGCCTTCTGCAAGACCTATGGGTGTTCTCCAGCCTTTTCTGTGGACTGACGTGCTGCATCATGACAAATTTTAACAAGGTAATTTTGGACAGTTAAGGAGCGATACATTTTTTTGTGTTAAACGAATTATTGTTACAAAAGTTTGTTTTTAATTATGTGAACTTTAAAAAGAGGGGACCTTGTGTACCTGACGACTTATAAATTGGCCAAAATAAAAGGAGTATAATGTGTTGTCGTAATGTAAACGAAAGTAAGTAACATAATACTCTTGTTAAAAAAAACTTGATGTAATTTTGTTAAAAGATTTTGTATATAGATTTATGTAAGATATAAAAAATTATACTCTTTTTGTGGCGAAAAATGTTTTAAATAGATCTAAAAAAAATATATATTAAAGTATTATATTTTACTTTACACTGATCCTTGCTATTGTCCAAGTAATGTGTGTATATATATATATATATGTATATATATATATTTATATGTGAATTATCTTACTGTCGAGATGTGGTTGATAAATTTGATTTGCACCAACAGTGTACCTGTGCCTATTCATGATTTCAATGTAATAAATAAAACAAGAGCACGCCCCACTAATTTTCTTTGTGTAGTATACTCTTAACTATCTAGGAACCTAGATCCCACCTTCCATTTATGTGCCATCTTGTGTTAAGACGAAGGTACCTAAGGCTGCCCACATTTCAGTCGCGATGGTGGTAGCAGAGCATGATTCCTGATTGTAGATTGGAGTTTTTGATTTGTGCATACATGTTGCATGTGTTGTCCTTTTGAGACCTGGGCTTACGCAAATGGTGTTGGTGAGAGCTCTGTGCTTTTATATTTACGTTAGGTAAGTGTTGTACTTTTGTGTAAAATTGTATTCTTCTGGTACCACGGCCTTTTTCATGGTGCCAGTATGATTGCACCATCCGATGTGTAGAGGCACCTGAAAACACAGCAGCATTTAGAAGCGTGTTGGTTTACATTCCAATGTCATAATTTATTTGGACAAATTGTTTGGTATTGATGTTGAGGTAGAGTATCGTTCACACACTGCTAAAATTATTTCTTTAGTAGCATTTTTTTTTTTACAATTTAAGAGAATATGACACATATTATTCATACCCCCCAGTTAAAAAACCGATTAGCTCATCTTAAACGATGTGCTCAGAACTTTTTGTCTAAATTTGGGAGAAATTGTCTGATGATCAGTTTAGTTCACTCGAGAGCATTGTGGGTCAGACCCAGTCTCTTTTTGATGCTATCTCTAGTTTGGAGTCAGTCTCCATCAGTGCTGTTAATAACAGTAACCAGGATGTTCCTACAACCTCCATCACCTCAGTCGCAGAACAGTTTGCTAGTGTTAGTGCACCATCTCATTGTATTCCAGCCACCACCCTCTACATTCGAGTTAACCTAGTTAGCAACCCACCCGTTTTCACACTTCAACCACCCTTATATTCACTGCTCTCCACCCTGTTTTACCTGCCCAAAGCTCATATTCATTTCATCCGAACATTGTTTTCTGTGCACCTGTGCACATGTCAACTTCAGCATTACCCATGTATTCACCTGTTTTTTTGCAAAGTCACACACCCACTTGAGAACATACTGCGTAACATTCCAGCCACTGATGATCTAAATGTACCAACATTTTTAGAGTTTTTGAAAGTGATTGTTAAACTCTACAAGAGCAAAATAGTGTCAGATCCACAACTGCTTGATCTTATTTACCCTTTCCCTCAAGATCCGCTTAGAGAACGGATCAATTTAACCATGTCACATAATTTTTCCTTGAAACCTATCGTTCAGATTTTCTGAATATTTTTATTTTCCAAGTTTGCATGCTTAGTTACAACTGAGGATGTTGAATTATTTTCAAGAACCTGAGGAGGCTCTTTATGTGAATGTTAGCAATATTAGGAGGCTGCCATCATATTGCATTTAAATTTACCTGAAAGTGAAGTGGTTAATACAATATTAGAAGTCTAGAGCCTCAGGAGTGTTCTAGTTTTGTGTTTTTCGCTAAACCCGCACATTCGCAGAGCTGTATAGGGCAAGCATACATTCTCAGAACATCAGATACGCTGATCAAAAATGCCAGCATGTCTTTGGGCCACACAAATCACTTTGCGGTACCGATAAAAAGAAATTACCGCATGATTCTACCATCAATGCTACTACTAATAAAAATGATCACACATAGAAACAGAAGGATGACAAATCCCCTTCACCCTCAGACACTCTTGAAAAAGACAACCCACCTTCTTGTAGGTATTGCAAATATATAGGTCACACGATTAACTAGTCTTTCAAGTTAACCAACAAGTCGTGTGGGGACAAGTGAGGGATCTTCATCGCAATTTTGGCAAGCTTGCCAATGTTCAACATAATGCTCACCTTTTTCAAAAGTGAACCTTTTCAGGCATTTTCAATAGCTGTTAGCGCCATATGAATAAATAAACTTTCTGTGGTGTAACTAGAGAAACAATAATCGGATTCCTACAAAATTTGGCAAACAAGAAATACTATAGTGCTCCAACTAGACTTAAAAGTTTAAATTGGTATCACACTGACTTTTGTAATTGGTTGTCATATGAATGTTTTCGAGTACTATGATATATCTACGAAATTATGTAACAAAGTTAAGCCAAACTTTGTATGATTGCATTAACCTATATTACAACCATCAAACGTGTCTTCACAGAGCCTCTTTTTTCCATCATTTTGTAAGACAGCTCCACTTTCATGTCATATCTCGGGAAACAATCAATTGATTCCCACCAAATATTGGCAAACCGATATTACTACGATAGACCATGCAAGTCAGTCTGAGACTTCTTTTTCAAAATGGTGGCAATATACATATTTTAACACACATTTTCATTTTTATTTAGTCTTGGTAGCATAGTAGTATACTATAAGTACACTATTGTTATGTGAAATAAGCAACACCCAGAAAGAATGGCACGAATGAATCCAAACTAGAAGGATATATAGAACAGTTTACCAGCGATAAGTGATTACGATTGCAGAGAGATAGCATACACGTAGGCTCAGCAAAGCCCTCTCTTGTGTGACACGAAATGTCCAGGTTACACCATGCTCAGTCAGTGAACAGCCGTCAAACGAAATGAAAGCATGTGCCAGCATGCTTCATCGATGTCACAGGGCGTCATATCAGCATGTGAGTGAGTTCGAACGGGGCAGAATGATCGGTCTCCGGGAAATGGGTTTGTCATACTGTGACATTTTGGCTCGTACAGGGCATGCTGCTATGGCAGTGATGTGTGTGTGGCACCAGCGGATAGAAGAGTGTCGTACGCCGCGATAAGCAGGTACTGGATCACGCAATGTGACCACAGCACAGGATGACCACCATATTGTTCGCATGGCCGTAACGGACCGTAAAGCCTCGTCCACAGTGTTGGCTGGACACGGGAGCACTGCAATGGGCGTGGACCTGTCTGCGTCGATTGTTCGACACAGTCTGCTGCGGGCTGGACTGGTGGCACCCATGCCATTCGGTTGGCTTCCATTGTCCAGAAACCACAAACGCCTTAGACTTCAATGCGCACGTGGATGCCACTGATGGCATTCTGAGTGGCACAATGTAGTGCTTTCGGACGAGTCCCGCTTCAACCTGTCCTACAGTGATGGCCGCGAATTTGTTAGATTTTACCGTGGTGACAGCAATCTGGCAGACTGCATTTTTGAGCGGCATAGTGGACAAATGCCAAGTGTGATGGTTTGGGGCGCCATTGGATAAAACATGTGATCTCGACCCTTACATATTGAAGGCAATCTGAACAGCAACCGGTACATCAGGGAGGTTTTAGAGCCCAAGGTACTGTACCTCTTTTATGCGTCTCTACATGCCATATTTCAGTAGGACAATGCCCGGCCACATGTGGCGAGGAATGTCGATGCTTTTCTTCCTTCCCTGACCTGCATGTTCGCCTGATATGTTGCTCATCTGACATGTATGGAACATGGTTGGTCGGTGACTTGTTCGTCACGGACCTCCAGCAACCCCTGTTGATGCTTTGTAGACTTGCAAACAAACCGCGTGAAGGGAGATTACCCAGTAACATAAGCAGTTCTTCTTTGATTCTATGCCACGACGTTTAAGGGTTCGTAATGCAGCACATAGTGCTTCAAACCATACTTAACTATTAAGGACAGAGATCATGTAAAGTTTTCTAATCCTAATCAATTGTGTATTGTAATGAACCTAATATGTGGTATAATGTTCATTTCAGTATCATGTATCCTTCCTGGTGTTGCGTTTTTCACAAACGTTAGTGTAATTTGATCAATGTCATTGTTTCATTCGATTTTAAGTCAAGAATAACACCACTGTTCTCCAAATTCAAAATTTCTTCTCCCTTCTCCCTCCCAAGTACCTGAGTGAAATCAATAGCAAACAAAACTTTCACTATGTCCTGTCTAATATATATTCTATATTATTTATCCCGAGTGAAATATTGCACTAATTTAGAGTTGACAGTTCCAGGCCAGCACTTAACTGCGTGGTTTTGTGTGCTGGTGAGGTTTTAATGTAACAACGGAGCAGTTGTGGACTGCAATGGAGGGGAAGCGGGAATGCCCAGAGAAAACCGGTTGAGCACCAGAAATGTCCGCTACGTTCTCAAATGCGAATATTTGGGTAACTTCACCGGGAATGGAACACGATTCACCTTGGTATGAGGCGAGTGGCTTCGCCACCCCCAACATAATTTAGATTTTAATTAAAACTACATCCATTTACCTAATATAATGTACTATCATATATTTACTTTCACAATAGTTCAAATATAGTGTGTTTTATTTATTTATCTACGGATATTTATATAGTAACATATACAATAAATGTAGAAACTTCTAGTAATGTTTGAGCGTCCCTCAACTTGCATTTTAACGTAATGAACACATAGCCGGTAGTAACATTTACAAAACCACAAGGTATCTCGTGTGACATGTACTTTTATGACCATGAACTGAGAACTTAGGGCATCTGCGTTAGGGCCTTCTTCTGAGTACGGCTTTCAATCACATTAGGGGTCATCACTTGCAAGCGGTTCCCGAACCTCAGGAAACTATACTTCTGCTGTAACCTTTGCTTATTACTCGATGATGCCGTGTGTATTTTTTTGCTGAGTGACGACGACCTAGCCATTGTGTCCGCAGGTAATCCGGTAATGAAAGACTATTTACTGCCTTGTTTGTTCTAGATATTGTAGAATTTGTAGTTTACTTAATTTTGTTAGGTTTTATTCCGTTGTAGCAGATTTCGTGTTAGACATTCGAATACATTGAACCAGTCTTCCAGATTGGAGTTTTACGTTTCGCTGGTCATTTTCTAAATAGGAATGAAGCGGGAAGCCAGTTCTTACGTCTTCGAGAGTGGCATAGATTTTAAGTTTTAGTTACGGCCAGCTTACATAAACTTAGTGTGCTACGTCACTAAGATTTTTTCCGCGTGCGTAATTTTTTAGTGGGCTGCAAGTCCGTTATGTTAGTGCAGCATGAGGACGAAATTTTCTATTCGTGACTACATTTGTTATTACACGATTCAGTACCTCAATGCTTTTTTTTTCTTCCAGTTGTATTCGTCAGTTACCAGAGGTTGAGTGCAGAAGTTTGTTGCTATTGATTAAGCTACATCCCCGGCAACAACTGCTCGAGTACGTCACTCTTTAATGTTACCTCTCTTTAAATAAAATAACCCCATCAGGAATCTACTATTTACTTACTTCTTAGGCAATTAAATTGACAAAGTAACCATTCAAATAAAAACTATGATTTTTTTTTGGCACCAAACCAAAGGGCAGTTATTTTAAAATAATTTGCTGACATAGAGATAACAAATTAAAACTTCGCAGTGTAACGATAAACAAATTTTAACAGCCCAAGGGAATTATTCAGGCCTGAAAAAAATATTACCCTTTGTTGTCTGTACTGCTTACTTGTATATTATGCTCATGAATAAAGAAGAAATGCTGGTAGTGACGCGGGCGATAGAAAATAAAAGACGATGTTAACAAGGAGCTTACTCAGCCTACCACAGTTTATTATGTGACCAGCCATAGAGCATATAGCTTGAAAGTCGCTGCCTGGTACCGATACATAATTCTCCATTTAATTATAATATTTTAGCAGTACTTTTACCTGTCAGATCAAATCTGGCTCAAAATTAACTACATAACGATCCAATGTTCGTTATTATTAAATTATTTAGGCATGTTGAGGGGGGTCAGGTAGGAATGCAAACAGTCTGGAAGCAATGGAGAACAATCAATCCGAAATGAAGACAGAAAAGCAATCTGCCCATAATTATATGAATATTGTCCAGGCAGCACAAGCAGAGATTGAAACTAAAATTCATCGCAGTCTAGCTGTGTTGGAAACTGAATTGCAAATGGTTAATGACGAGTTTTAAAAACACTTGACTTCTTTTAATGATGAGACAGCAAATCAAGTACTAGGAAATGTAATAACGCAGATCGGCGAGGTTTCATACAAAATAAATGGGGCATCTTAACAGTGCCAAGATCATAAGGAAGGAAGAAAAACTGTACTCCCTGATTTGCGAGATAGTTTGGACACGCGGCAAGTGAATAATATTGTTACGATATCTCAGAGTCAGAGGGCATGGATTAGCCAGGCTCTTTAAAGTAATAAGGATTTCTTGAAATAAAACAGTGACTAATAATTTCTTAATTTATGTATACACACTACAAAGATTATGCTTTTGACTTAATATATCACAATAAATGGCTGCCATTTAACATTTACAGTTAGTATTTACATAATCGTCCATAGTCTCAAAGAAATTAATAAACTCAAATAACTAAAATCAATCCCAATAAACAGTGAATCAAAACCTATTGAATTATTATAAAAATGGTATTTACATATTTGGCAGTTCCAGTCCGTATCACACGTTCATACAGTCCCACCTTACTTCAGTCCAGATTCCAATGGTCTGGAATGTTCTATACCACTCCGAGCACCCCCATGCAAAGTAGCATTCTACTCGTCGGGTACCACACCCTCCGGTCCGTCCACACCACACACACACTCGTCCGCCATCGTCCATCCTCACCGCTGATGTCCCTCGCTGCATCAGAATTCGCCAAATTACCGCAATTCATCAAGATGGCTACCACAAAAACTGCCGATCCTCCGGCTGCGGCGGTATTTATAGATGGTGCCAGCCCCAGCTTCAGAACCTTCTTCATATGCAGTGTTGGGCAGAGAAAAATTATTGCCCGAAATTTTTTGCTCACCCTCTCAGGTCTTCGACTCTTCCAGCAAGGGGGAGGAGATGCTGTGATACCAGCCAGGTCGGCTGTCAATCATTCCCTGGCCGCTGAAGTAAATAGCGGTGAGTGGATCTGCGGGATGGGGGGAGGTTCGAGGTGGGTCACTCCTCCCAGAGCTGGAACCGCACGGTACATATAACAAGAAACCCACACCCGGTGCGTGAGTCGGTGAATAACAATATGAACACAATTAACTCAGTCGAATGGGGAAGCAGACGACTGAACATCAATCATAGTGTCCTGGAAAACGAGCAGTCATTAAATTAGCTGAATCTAGAAAACAGACTGTTTCCATAGTAATTTTGCTGTAATCCTTTAACCTACCAAGGTGTAGTCTGTAGCGATGCCCAGTTCGTCTCGTATGCTCCGAGAGATGTAGCCTACATTTATAGAAGAGACATGGTACATCCAATTTCGTTTTTTAGATGCTTGGAATGGTACTAGCAGGTTTGAAGGATGTCCTGCAATGAAGTAGTATAGTAGGTATGTCGATCTCATCTTGAAGGGAAGCGCTGCCTATTTGTGGAAATTTGAATACAAAGGCATTCGTTCATCTAAGGAATTCTGCACAGACTTCACTGAAAAAAATTAGAATTATCTGGTACAGACGAGACAGACTTGAAGATCGCTTTCCAAACAAACGGCTCTACTCCAGTTCAGGCAACTCACTAGAGGATCATAGAACTAACATGTAGGAGAACACCAGACACCTCGATTCACCCATTTCGGACCCGGAATTCATTACGCTAGTTTTGCACCAGTTGCCTATACGGTATCGAATGCACTGTCTTGACCACACCAACTTGGCAGTGCAACAGTTTAGAGCGGAAATATTTCAGATTGTAAGTCTCGATACGATGCCACGAGTGATGAACATGCGGGAACAACCAGATCGTTCACAATTTCCTGAGGGTCGATCAAGATATCGCGTGTCCAACCTATCGAATGAGCGGATAGAGTTCCCAATTACCCTGCAAATCACAGATGAAAAAAAAAGAACTTAGAATGGAAGCAATAATTTCTCAAGAAATCTAAACTGCAATTGGCAAAACATGCGTAGCAAAAAATGCGAAGGGCCTTATTCGGAATTCGAACAAGAGAGGCATAAGTAAAGTAAGCCAGTTATAATATAATTTCCAGACTCTCCGCCTGGTCAATAGAAATACCATAAGGATGAGAACGAAAACACACCTGACACATTATTTCCATAAGAACACGCTATCTCCTAAGCGTAGGTCACCTTTGTACAGTAGACGCAGCCCATCACCTAAGTTTAGCACGTCTTGCGAGGCAAAATTCAACCTGATTGTGTCGCCATTTGAGCCCACAAATGACTAATAAGGTAATTCAAGGAAGCATTATGATGGATTGATGCAAGTCAGCAGGAAGTGGAGGTTGGCAGCCCTCGAACATCGGCTGGAAATGAGTATGAAAGAGTGCACGAAAATACACCTAATGTGAACCGCAGAATTGTTTGCACTATAGCCTTACGCTAAACCGAGTGTGACATTTTTAATGCACAATGAGGAAATGAGTAAATGTGTCTAATTAAAACCTCTATGACCTTGAGGTATGTTTTATAGTTTATTAAAATATCATGGTTATCTTTGTGCAGAGGTTTGGAAAGGGGGAAATATATTCCTAGGAAAAACTGCATGAAAGATAGTTTTAAATCTCAACTGTGTACGTTAAAGAGGCTAGAGAAGATTATATTGAATTGTGGAATAATTAGAAAAAAGTCTAGACCCTATAGCAGCACATTCGTCTATTTGTGTAAGGCACCTGCAAAATCATTTCATTCGCGCAACCACCAGCCATGCCATCAGAGATTTTTCGAAGTGTAATGTCCAAAGTACTAATTTGTCACACGACTGAACAACCTGAAAAAACCTCAACATGACCTAAACATGCTGGAGAGGCATATAAGGAGAATTCACTTCAGGGGATAATACAGCTTGTAAGAAAAAATATTTCCAAGCCACAGATTAGTGTAAGAAGTCTCTAATGAATGTTAAGGAACATGGTCTGAAGACTCAGATAACTCGTACTTGTTTGAGCTCATGATAACAGCAGTCAAGCATGATTCGTCCCCAGGACGCTACTTCAAATCTTTCACGGCCCTACCATGAAGTAAGTATCATAAATAACAACTGAATCGTGTTAATGGCCCTTGAAAGCGATACTGTGGTTTGTCGCTTTAACCTCGTTCACTTGCAAAGATAAAAAAAAAATATCGTACTGGAGTTGCCAAGGCAAACAAACCAATTATTTTAATCTGAAGGAATAGTGTAAAGACTGCAATGTATGTTTTTGTGAGTACTGGCCTGCTTAGAAATATACCTGCACTCTGATACATTTTATACGAATAGAGGTGAAAAATTTGCGTGCCCTGGCGAAAAGACAGATTCCTAGACTGGTGATGGCTACTTTGGCAACTATCAGTTGCTGTCTTAGTGAATACTGCATGGTGGGTATATTGACATGGTTTGCTAATTATGGATGATTCTGCGCGAAATAACTCACTGTTTTATTTGCCTGCTACTGTCTTGTTTGCGCCTAAGTATAGCCTGCCTGCATGTTAAAGACCTGACTACCAATAAAGAAAACGAAAATCAGTTAGGATTTTCATTATTATCTGCTATGCTATGTATTAACAGTTATCAAAAAATTAAAATTACGCAAAGGAGCTTTAAATAGTACAGAGCAAATGCAATATAAACCAATGAGTTTCGATGCAGATTGCCTGTTTTGTAATTGAGTGACAACTGTATGTGACAGCTAATGCATCATACAAATTAATCCGATCTTACAGTAATGGAAAAAAACCTTGAATCCCTGGTCCGTGACAACATAAGCTTATAGTTAAGAATAAATGTAATGCAAGTGTACTTGACGCATGCTGGTGTGTTGCCTATTCCTATAACATCTGTCCTGCTGTGCTTCCCCAGCTTCATCAACCGCACCACACATCTCAGCACCCTCAGTATAGCCCAGTGTACACAGAAAACGCGTGTGGTGCAGGTGTAGTGTAATGCAAGTGTACTTGACGCATGCTGGTGTGTTGCCTATTCCTATAACATCTGTCCTGCTGTGCTTCCCCAGCTTCATCAACCGCACCACACATCTCAGCACCCTCAGTATAGCCCAGTGTACACAGAAAACGCGTGTGGTGCAGGTGTAGTGTAATGCAAGCAGTGTCAGTGTTCCACGTGCCTTCCCTCTCCCCCTGGCATGACGGGCTAGATCGGAAGGTATGGGAAATTCTTTCAATTACATCGAAAGTGGTATAAAAAATTCTACGGCGTGTTTTGTGTGGCGCAAATTAAAAATTACAGTAAAAGGTAATTCATAAATACAAAGACGTGCGTTTCACACGAGGGATGCCCCCAGCATTTTTATGAGCATTTATATAATTTTTATTAATTCAGTAACATGAGAAAGGAATTTCATAACTGTTTTTAACTTTTTGTGTTTTCTTAATTCTATTCACTTGTTTTAAGTGTCAAAGTGTCTTTCTAATAATCAGTGTGTGCTAAAATTATATTCTAGGGCTAGCACCACCCGTCAGTCAGAATTCAATGCTCGCAGAGGCCAGCATGCGTACTCGCGCTCCAGGCACCTTCACCTGTTTGAATTTATTCCTTCGTGTACAACAGCCTGCTAATTTGTGGAACTTTTGCTATTTTTGTGCCCAAAGATTCCGATCTACCTTCGCCAGGAATCGCATTGCTTGGGGAAGCTCAAATTTCCAATGTAACTTAAAGCACACATTGCCGTGTACCTGCATTGTTTTCCACATATCGTCCCTGGCGGTCTAAGGACCTGATCCACTAACTTTGTTTTGTTTCGCATATGCGAACGCAGTGCAATCAGAACAGAAAAATTTATATGTGAGTATAACCTACAAGGTATGTATTCTTTCCATTGTAACCTCGTGCGTTTAAGGAAACAGTACCCCAGTAACACGCCATTTCGCTACACTTTTAATCAGGGTTTTAATTGCAACCGTACAACACGTCTAGGTGTGTGACGTAATATTTCGGCAGTATTTAAGGTATGCAGGTCAGCCAATATTAGGACTGCAAAGTACAAGTATCGAATGCATCTTTAAGGAAAAATCTTTGTCCGGGTGATTGCCCGTACGACGTTGGAATCAACCTCAGTCTCAATTTAACCATCACGTCACTATCAGCCAGTGGTAATTGGTCGGGTAGCATACATATTTCCCAACACCACAGATTCCCTTCTTTTTTTAACTGCTCCTTCACCACACAGCTCCCAGCCAACCAACAGACCAAGCACCACCGTATTCACCCTTTTGTGTAGCATAAACCTACTACCTCTTTTGCTACCTGCAAAATTTGGGCAATTTTCCAAAATTTCCAATCTGCTTAAAATTTTCGGCACGGAAAACCTTCCCCCCCCCCTCCGGAAAATATCAAGATTGCGCCGCAGAAGCAGCCCAGACATTGTTGGACATCGTAGAAGATACCAAATTAATGCCACTGCATGTGGTAAAAGAATGCTAAAAGACAGCCACTCGTCACTGTCGACATGTCGTAAACAATGGCTGGCCAGGTAATAGCTTTCGTCATGGCGACACTGCAAAATATTTCTTTACAATAAATACGGAAAATTAATCTGATGAGCTTATAAAGAGCTCAAAATGTTCTCAATCCATGGGTAAACATTTCCTAGCTCAGTATCAAGCAGCATCTTGCATGTACTGACAGACGCAAAAGCAAGCTGGATTAACAAAGCAACATTCAAGATCAAGAAACACTTCCTTGTAAAGCACTCTTTAAGGTGTCCCGATAGTTAAATGTCCAAAGGGGTTGAGATCAACTGATATTGCTGGCTTGGGAGTTGGCCTGTCAACTTCCACAAGCACGGGAATTGCTTTTTTAAGAATACAATTTTTATTCCGCCTGTTAAATAACCTCAGATAATCTGGGAAAATATACAGTCAAAATATGACTGATGACTGAATTCAGGTGTCGTATGGCAAGTGAATATTCTGGTAACCAGAAATAGGAATTGTACTTGCTGAATATGCTGTTACCAGTCAACAGTACTTCGTCCTTCTAGAAGACGCATTGAAGGAAGTTCGCAACATTTCTGTAAATCGGAGAATTCCGCATGATGGGCATTATCAAATAAGTAACAATAAGTTAACTCCTGTGTACTGATAGGTAAACTTTGTATTCTTGTAGGATCAAATTCACTGTTTGATGGTCGATACCAACCTGTTTGACAATCTCACTTTTATGAAGTAGAGGATTATATGAGAACTATTCCGGTAGGTATGCCCTCTTATAAATGTGGGATTCACCTAACTCGTGGTCGACCTCCATTTGCCGATGGTATTAATACAATGTGGCCCATATCATGCCTTGATCAAGTCATCTATCGTATCGGGGTCTGAGTGATGGCGATAATAAGCTGTTGCATAATTCCGGGTAGAAACAACAACTTGGTTATTGCTTGCTCAAATATTCAGCACAAATCCAAAATATTCTTCTCAAAATAACACATTTATTGCCGATTTATGTCCAACTTCTACCACTTAAACTGTAATATATCAAGCAGAACAACATGTTGGCAGTAAAACTGCTAGTAAGTCTGCTGTAGGTCAGTTTTTCATTGCAATTTAAAGGTTTCACTTGAGTGAGAGAAAATGCAACATAACGCCAACATCTATAATGCACCGATGTCCGTATATACTAGTAGTTTGAAATTTTCTATGTACATAAATCTCACCCTCGAATGGGAATAATCATCGAGTTCAAAACCTTTTCCCTAGATTTCAAACCAGGAATGACTTATCATTGCATATCTCTGTGGCAACGAAAAAACTGAATTAAAATGACCTAAATATTTCAACGGAATAGCACATGTTTTTAATATAATGCAGGATTATAAGCACGAAAAGTTATATTACAACAGAGGTTGTGACGAATATTAATATTAGGCAACCTGTAGGAAAATTATGGCTGATAAAATTAGTGGTAGGCACATTAAATTAATTTGGAAAGTGCAAATAAATAACTTAATAAATTGGCAAAGTCAGGAGATATTTATACATAAAAAATATATCATACAAAGGATTAAATGAGCTTCATCTGGATCGTAGATTGATATAAATTTTAAGTGAATATGTTTTCGTAATACATTTAATGAATTTATTGATACCGATTTTATTAAGATTAAAGTTTTCTTCTGATAGCACACATCGAAGTTTGGAGATACAGCACAATAACATATAATGTAAGGTGCCTAGCTCTGTTGACAACACATGTAAGCAAAGTATGGGTGTGGTAAAATGGGAACACATATTCGAATTAGCTAGTAAATTAGGCAATCACATACTTGACAGAAGTAACTGAAGTAACAGAAATGTATTTGATTGTTTCCCATATTATGGTTAGCACAATACATTAACATGCAGGGCGTATCCTGTATTGGCATGTCATCAACGACTAACTGCTCAAGAAAAAAGTTCAGGTCAACAAATGTGGGTCATCATTGAGTTTAGCAAAGTCATCACATAGAAGCAATTCCTGTTATTGAAGGTACCTAAAGTGAGGGCGAATATATGTGTAACATTTATTTCAGTAATAGTGATTAAGGTTTAGTAGATGTACGAAAGTGGGAAACAGTTAATAAGCGTATTCACAGGGTAAATTAAGTAGAGTTACAACTTTTGTAATGGAGGTATGTGTTTCTCGTCGCATCGCACCTGGTATGCTTTGGTGGACGGCGGCAATGAGAGCACACGAAGACGATCTGCTGATTTGTCCTGGCCACCGTTGGATAGGAATTTTGTTGCCTAAGTTGGTAGTGTGTTGACTGAAAATGTGGCTGTCCTCCAACACCATCAAGCAATCATGCCGAGCACATAATCAGGGAGGTCGGTCCAGTGTCAGCATTCTCTACATCAAAAGTTAATTTGAATTTGATAGGATGGTGTCACCTTGGGGTTTAAAGCATATTACCATATGTATCATGTGATGGCGATGATTACGGCTCACAACTAAAAATACCCTTGCCCAACGAATGATAGATTATATGAAAGCAGCCAGTCGTTGTCACTGCTTCGCATATGTGGTTGTAAGGGTCAGGCCTCTTCCTCTCCACAGAGTGCACTACCTTGGAATACCGCGGCACACACCCTGAGTACTCAGGTCAGCCAGAAAACTGGTCACCTCAAGCTTAACCCCTAGTGGGTCAGCGGTCACTGTACACTGTACCTATATGAGGCACTCAAGGAAATACACACACTAAGGGTCTTCTCCATGTGGTTTTCCCTTCCCCTCCCCGTTTCCACACCCCCTGGGGCAAGGATGGTTGGGTACGCGATGGCTGATAGGCATGCTCCTGGGTCGCATTATTTTAATCTGAAGTAACAAAACCTCCAGCCTTGCGTAGAATTGGTAAATAGGGACAGCACCTCAACAACAGTGCCTTCAAATACCACTTTCACAAATACACAACTCCAAAAACCCCTATTACAGTTCGAAGAGAACTGTAGAATTGAAAAATAACACGAGCATAAACTATTTGAGTATGTAAGTGCTTGGCTGAGAAGGAAAATGGACTCTTAAAAAGAAGAGGAAATGCCAATACCAAACATTGTCTGAGACACGAACAACTATTCCAGTTACAAACTGGTACAGCATCCTCAGAGAAGTACCAGACGAGACTTCCTGCAACACACCCGGCCCTAGAGGCCAGCCTCCAAACCTCACACAGCCAGAAGCGAACACAAAGAAGCAGGCAAAAATACCCAGTTTCCATCTTGTAATTTCAGACACCAGCAAGTAGAGCTTGCTGGTGCAAAAACGCCATGCCATAAGCACTACCAACTTCACTGTTCATATCNCAGTTTCCATCTTGTAATTTCAGACACCAGCAAGTAGAGCTTGTTGGTGCAAAAACGCCATGCCATAAGCACCACCAACTTCACTGTTCATATAGCCTGCAATGGTCCGCACATTGTGATGGCTGTTGAAGCAATGTATAAGAGAGCCACGACACTGCTGTAAGCCAACCACTTTAGATATTTAACATACAGCACCTTGACAGACAGACCCCAGAGAGTGGTGTTTGATCTTACTGTCCACACCAATATAGAAGACCTTAAACCCGATCTGGACGGTGGTAACTACACAATACTTCATATCTACCAATTCGAGAAAAACTCAAGAACCCCACAGACACCACCAAACAAATTTTGAATCCTCAATGTTTTATCTGCATGACTGTCGCTTAAAATAATGCCCTTCTACTNTTTTAATATGAAGTAACAAAACCTCCAGCCTTGCGTAGAATTGGTAAATAGGGACAGCACCTCAACAACAGTGCCTGCAAATACCACTTTCACTAATACACAACTCCAAAAACCCCTATTACAGTTCGAAGAGAACTGTAAAATGGAAAAATAACACGAGCATAAACTATTTGAGTATGTAAGTGCTTGGCTGAGAAGGAAAATGGACTCTTAAAAACAAGAGGAAATGCCAATACCAAGCATTGTCTGAGACACGAACAACTATTCCAGTTACAAACTGGTACAGCATCCTCAGAGAAGTACCAGACGAGACTTCCTGCAACACACCCGGTCCTAGAGGCCAGCCTCCAAACCTCACACAGCCAGAAGCGAACACAAAGAAGCTGGCAAAAATACCCAGTTTCCATCTTGTAATTTCAGACACCAGCAAGTAGAGCTTGTTGGTGCAAAAACGCCATGCCATAAGCACCACCAACTTCACTGTTCATATAGCCTGCAATGGTCCGCACATTGTGATGGCTGTTGAAGCAATGTATAAGAGAGCCACGACACTGCTGTAAGCCAACCACTTTAGATATTTAACATACAGCACCTTGACAGACAGACCCCAGAGAGTGGTGTTTGATCTTACTGTCCACACCAATATAGAAGACCTTAAACCCGATCTGGACGGCGGTAACTACACAATACTTGATATCTACCAATTCGAGAAAAACTCAAGAACCCCAGAGACACCACCAAACAAATTTTGAATCCTCAATGTTTTATCTGCATGACTGTCGCTTAAAATAATGCCCTTCTACTNGAGACACCACCAAACAAATTTTGAATCCTCAATGTTTTATCTGCATGACTGTCGCTTAAAATAATGCCCTTCTACTTATTTCAAAAGTAACCAGACTGAATATTAGTGAGGCTCACGCTCGCAAATGTCAGAAAAGGCTGCAATAGGTCACCCAGTGTCGAATCATACTGGAATTTGACCACACTCGCAACTATATCCTAATGTCAACAGTCTGCCAATACTGTACCGAGCCACACCCCCAAGATGTATGTGCTAACCTGTCCAGAATCTCATATGTAGCAACTGTCAGGGAATGCACTCTGGTCTATCAAAACTCTGCNATGTATGTGCTAACCTGTCCAGAATCTCATATGTAGCAACTGTCAGGGAATGCACTCTGGTCTATCAAAACTCTGCCTAAATGATTCAGATCTAGTACAAAAGTCCCAAGTACAGTCAGGCAAAACCGAACTTAGTGAACAAATTACTTGCATACACGATTCAGTGCCGGTTCGTAATCTAGCCCAGTACCAGAAAAAATTAGACGACAGAAATCTCCCAAATTGCCTTTCATTCGCTCAGGTGTGTAAAGTCTTCCAACAACCTGCCCCAGTCCCCACTCAAGACCCTGTTGCACACTCCACAATGACACAACCATTTGCCATCCCCCTCCTCAACCAGCCAAAACACCACCCAGTCCACCCCTTTAAGTGTGCCATGTGAACTTGGAGATGCCCTCCAAGACATGAATGAGCTAATGCATTACCTGTTGGAGACCAAATTACCAGATACCATGGTCCAATTATATCAATAAATTGACCAAAGCAAATCAGACACACACCACGCCGAAAAAAAACATGCTTCTCATGGGGGTGCTGGGAACTTTAAGAATCCCATGGTCGGTTCAATTCTCCAGGAAACCTCAAAATCTGTCTCTATGCCACCCCAGGCTGTTCCAAGTTTTTTAAACACGAATACAATCTTTGGCGAGTGACATGGCTAAATATTTCATTTGATTTAATTTAATGCAAGCAGTATGAAAATGAGAGTTCTAGTGCGATGCATTTTAAAGGGAAGCTCTGTAGCTGTGTCTGGCAGTCTTTGGCTCGACTCAGACGAGCACGGCAGTATTTGACTCGAATCGAGGAGTGCTCAGAAGCATTCGATTCAAGATTGTCGAACATACCCGAAAGTGCATGGCAGCTACGAATACTAACTCTCCAATCATATACAGGGGATGGACAAAATAATATGAACACATGACATATACACAATATTTATTTATTAATAAGGTGTTGGGCCACCATTTGCTTTTAGAACAGCTGCAATTCTTCGCGGAATAGATTCGTAGAGTATCTGAATAGTTCCCAACAGAATGTTGTCCCATTCTTGTACCAAAACATCCGCCAATTGCTTCAATGATGTTCGAGATGTAAATATGCTCCTCACTCTCCGCTCTAAAACTTCCCATAACGGTTCAATTATGTTGAGGTCTGGCGATTGTTTGATGATATTCTGATGCTCCTCAAACCAAGACTGAACCTTTTTGGCTGTGTGTATGGGCGCATTATCATCTTGGAATATGGCAGTGTTTGGCAGCAATATGCTAGTCATAGTAAGAACTTCATCATTGAGGATGTCGAGATATTTATTCTCAGTAATCCGGCCAGTGATGTGAATGAGAGGATCAACTGAATACCACGATATAGCCACCCAAATCATAAAGGAACCTCCCTCATGCTTGACTGTAGGAAGCAGGCAGTCCGGATCGTAGGCTTCTTTTGGGGTTCTCCATACATAAACCCGGCCGTTTGTAGGAAACAATGTAAACGATGATTCATCGGACCATACCACATTCTTCCAATCATCAAGTGTCCAGGTTTTATGATCGTGGCACCACTTCTTTCGCAGCTTAGCGTTGGCTTCCGTTATAAAGGGTTTCGCAATTGCAGCCCTTCCATGAATGTTAGCTTTGTGGAGCTCCCGCCGTACTGTTTTTGTCGAAACAGTATTACTCAAGTGAGTGTTGAGTTCTGCTGTCACTTTTGCCGCGGTAGTTTTATGTTGTCTGGCCACAATTCTTTTTAATGTTCGTCGGTCTCTGTCAGTTAACTTTGGGTTTCGCCCACTATTCCTCTTCGCCGATGATGTTTTACCATGTTTTGTGTATGCTGTCATTACCGTGGATACTGTCGCTCGTGAAACGTTAAACAATTCAGCTGTTTTCGTCACAGACGCTCCCGCTAACCGAACACCAACGATTTGTCCTCTTTCGAAGTCTGAGAGATCACACATTTCATCGATCGCTTGTTTTAACCGTCGCAGAACAAAGCGTAAAATACAATGAAAAAATATCTAGAAGACTTGTCACGTAATCTGTGCAATACATACGCGTCGCATTATTTACACGGAAGCAGTGTTGCCAACATGCAATAAAATGTACTATATTGCATGGTGTTCATATTATTTTGTCCATCCCCTGTATGTCTGTTTCTAGGAGTCAGCAGCCATATAGGTTCTATAGGTGTAAGGTATGTCAAATCGTAAATATTTTGTTTTCGTCCATGTTATTTTTAATTCATAGTAAATATCATGTTTTAAATGGTGCAGAATATATAGCTTCGTTATTTTCTCAATTAAATTCCTCACTGTTATTCTTTAATTTAATTCCTCAATGTATGACAAGCTAGCTATAGTTTACATAATTTCATGCTAGAGTGTGTTAATAACTTGTGTTTTCATTCATGTTTTCATCAATATCTGCAGAGTACACTGATGGGTAAAATATTTAATTATGACGTAACATTGTTCGCTTGTGATTGGTTGATGGTAATGTGACAATCGGGCTCTGCAGTTATATAATGTGGGCAGATGCATGTATCGCCTCATCTTCATCTGATGCGAGAGGTGATAGATCTTCTCTTTACTTACCTTCTAAGCATTTAGTTTGGTAAACTATTTTTTATGTTCAAGTCTTCCATCAAATTGTGAAGGGTATTATTGGACGTGCTTGTACATAATAATCTGGTATTCCATAATGCATGGCGAAGAACACTTATAGCTTTAAATGATCAGAACAATTAATTCTACTTTTTTTATTTGTCCTGCAGGAATCAAGATAAAGCATGTATTTAATGATGTGCTTGTGGCTGGCGACCCGACTTTTTCTTTGGCTGTACCATCGCAGGCTCCAGCTGAGCTGCCTATTTCACCTTCGATGGCATTCAGAGTACCATCTGCATCATCTTCAAATTCATATGTGCCATCTACTGGACCTTTATATCGTCACCCATGTAGCTTCTGGAATAAAACCGTTCTGTTCAACCATGGTACTCAAAGGCACGAAAAGTGTGGCCACACAAAGAATGTAGATCCAGTGGTACATGAGTGTGAAGATTACCGAGTGTCATTTGCTAGATGACATAGCTTGTAGAGACATGCGAAAAACTGCAGAACTGTAGGACCTTCGCCTGCCCAAATCCACCGACACACAATTACCTTTGCCACAGCACACAGGTGTACTTCCCACAACACCAGGTGTTCAAGATGATAATTCACANCCGACACACAATTACCTTTGCCACAGCACACAGGTGTACTTCCCACAACACCAGGTGTTCAAGATGATAATTCACAATCGTATCAGTGAACAGAATCGTCACTGGGTCTGGGTTGGTTAATAGCAATAGTTACGTGGAGGCTGAAACCGCTTCCCGATGCAATCTAAAAACAAGTGCTACCCAAAAGCAGGGGGCTTTTCGTCCAAAAATATTTGTCTTTTTTGGCTTGCACAAAGAAAAATATCGTCTGCCAGCTCCCCAAAAAAGTATGAGATCAAGGTAAAATTAAATTAAAGATTTGGCTGCTATGTGACTATACGAAAATGAATCCTCTCGGCGAAGAAACATACAAAAGAGCAATCAAGACTGCGAATACACTCATGAATGAGGCTCATGAAATCGAAATGTTCGTAAAATCCTGCTTAGGAAAAATATGTGAAGTGGAAGAGTTGTACAAAGTGTGTGGTAGAGGTCGGAATAGTTTCTCAGGGTTGTGCAACCAAACTCTCTCCAGATGGTCTCAGCATGGCAATATTCTTCATCGTTTATTCCTGCATCCATCAACCTGTTGTGGAATGTTTCTCATGGGGGCAGCTGTAGCTTGTCCAATTTCTGTCAACTAATGACATAATTGTATGGGAATACTCCTTTATGTGTGGTGAGAGGTAGTTGCCTGGTACTGAATAAATTGGTTGTGTGGTTAAATTTATTTAGAGGCAGGTACTCGGCCAGGGGTACCAGACTGAGTCATGAAAGGGAATGTTTCGACGAACTGGATGGAATAACGATCGCCCAGTTGCTTAGAAAATGTGATCATTCTCCCTCTTGTGTGGAATGATGAAGATATTTTTCGTATTGTAGCCCAGCTGTTTGATAATGAAATTCTCAGTGTAGCTCAGGTTATGGAAGAACACGGCAATTTTTTTTGGGCAGCGATGCAGAAAATAACAGTTGGTGCAAGGAGGCTAGATGTAGCAGCTGGTGAAGTGGCCGTGGTCCATCACTTTGTAAATTTCATGATTGAATGTTGCAATGAAATAACAGCATCTCGTCGCACTTAAATGAGTAACGTTTTTAGTTGGAGTGATTGGTGTCATCGGCTTTGAAATGGGGTAAATATATTTTACTTTGATGCCGATATCTAAAATCGCTTCCATAAAGTGCTGCACATCCGGTCCGTTATGCTATACTGTTTTTTTTTAGTGACGAGGTGAGTGATTCAGTTATTACATTATTTTCAAAATGTACATATGTACAATAGCTGTACACCTTGTGTTTCTAGTAGGTGTATGTATATGAGCAGCTGGGATCCAGCTCGCAGGTCTGATTGGGCTTGATAATGGTCTCGTCATCTGTGTAAACAGCAATAGGTAATTTATTCATGTGGTGGTAATTCTTGAATTTCAGTACTAGTGGTCGTCTGTTTTCGCCTATTTTCAGCATCTCGATTCTAACTTGGACATTTACTTTGCAATATTCCTTGTGCTCTTTCAGATGCTGCTGGCGCAACAGTCTGGAATTTCTTGGCATGTCATGGTAAAATGTGAAGTACCAGTTGCATTTACATATTTTAACATTATGAGCTGTCTGTCGCAATATAAAAAGCCTGGGGAATTTTTATGTAGCAGTAGTGTGCGTTCCCATCTTCGGTCGTAATCCACAGTAGGTTAAAATTGTTAAGANCTAGGGAATTTTTATGTAGCAGTAGTGTGCGTTCCCATCTTCGGTCGTAATCCACAGTAGGTTAAAATTGTTAAGACTACTCTTCTTTCACCACATGTACAGGCACAATATTTTTCTTATTGCTGAGTGAGTACCCATTGACGGATAGAGCANCTACTCTTCTTTCACCACATGTACAGGCACAATATTTTTCTTATTGCTGAGTGAGTACCCATTGACGGATAGAGCAGGGTTGTTCTCAAGAAGTTTGATCTGATGGAGCAGTGTCAAAAATTCCAGCCTGGAAAAATAAAATTTCGATTCGAGGTCTTTGATGTGGTGGTCGACTCTACCAGTGTTCCGTCCCTCCAGAAAAATGGTAAAACCATCTACTTAAAACACATGTGGTCACTGTTTTTTAATTATTCACAGCCTTCCTCTCCTTCATTTCTGCAGGCAACTCGATGTAATACCAGGCACTTAGTTGTTCCAGCTTGTTAATTCGGAGCTGCAGGTGATTAAATTTTGTCAGTGTCCACCACAAACCATGCTCTTTAACATCTCTTCTTCGTCACATATTTTTCGTATGCAGGATTTTACAAATTTTTCGATTTCATTAGTGTCATACATGTGTGTATTCGCATACTTGACTGTTCTTTTGTCTGAACCTTCGTCGAGAGGATTCGGTTTCATATGGTCACACTCCAGCCAAATAATGAATTTAGTTGGACCCTGATCTCGTTTTTTTTTTGGTGAGTTGGCCAACAATATTTTTCTTCATGCGAGCCGAAAATTACAAATATATTTTGACAGACAGTCCTTGTTTTGAGCGATATCTCTTTAGATTGCGTCAGTAAGCCATTTCAGCTTCCACAATACTAATGTCATTAACAGGAAAATACCCTGCGACGATTATTGGGCTTGATGGTCGCTTACACAATGGTGGATGATCATCTTGAATACNTTAACAGGAAAATACCCTGCGACGATTATTGGGCTTGATGGTCGCTTACACAATGGTGGATGATCATCTTGAATACATAGTGTGGGAAGTACACCTGTATACTACAGCGGAGACTGTATACGATGGATTATGGCAAGCGAAGTTCCTGCAGCTATGCAGGTTTTCGCACGTCTCTGCAAACTATCATATCTAGCAAATTACCCTCCGTAACCAGCACATTTGTGTACCATTCGATCTGCATTCTTCAGGCAGACATACTTTTCGTGCCTTTGAGAATAATGGTTGAACACGAAGGTTTTATTGCAGAAGCGACATGCTTGAAGATTTAATGACCCAGTAGATGGCACCAATGAAGTTGAAGATGTTACTGACGGTACTGCGAATGGCATCGATGACGACGTAGGCAGCTTAGCTGGAGTCGGCGATGGTACAGCCAAAGACGAAGTCGAGTCGCGACATTATTAAATGCATGCTTCATTTTGATCTCTGTAGGACAAATAAAAAGATACACAATTAATAGTTCTGATAATTTAAAACTATAAGGATTCTTCACCATATATTATGCAATACATGCATATTTTTGAGCATGGTAAATAATACCCCGCAGAATTTGATGGAAGACTCGAACATAAAACAGCTTACCGAACTGAATGTTAAGAAGGTAAGTAAAGAGAAGATCTATCACCTGTCGCATCAGACGAACAACTGAGGCGATGTGCGAATCTACTATTCTTATATACCCGCAGAGCCCGATTGTCACATGGCCAAAAACCAATTACGAGCTAGCAACATGATGTAATCATTACATATTTTCCCCATCAGCACACTCTACCAGTCATTGATGAAAACACAAGTTATCAGTGCACTCTAGCACACACTCATGGAAACTTTAGATAGTGTTTTATAAACCGAGAAATTAAATCGAGTAATAACAAAAGGAAAAAAATAAAGAAATTAACAAAGGTAGACGTTGCGCGCCATTTGTTACATGATATTTACCGTGAATTTAAAAAAATTAGTCGAAAACTAAATATTTACGATTTGACATACCCTAAACATATAAAACCAATATGGCTGCCAACTCCTAGAGCGAGGTCGTGAAGATATTTGGGAGGCTCTTAACATCGAGGTATTGAGAACCGATGATAGTGAAGTGAGGTGAGTATGGAGCAGTACCCGAATACAAGGGTGGGGAAATGGGAGATCCCCGAGAAAACCAGCCGTCCAGCTGCATCGTTTGTTACGATTCCCACATGCGAAAATACAATAGTGACCCCACCAGGAATTGAGCCCAGTTTGCCTAAATGGGAGGCAAGTAGTCTATCCATTACAACACCGCGGCCTCTGTCATCTCTTAGTAACATACATATTCTTGAAGAGTTAGTGGTCATCACTGCCGAGCACCTACGTGTACATTCGAAAAAATTGTGAGCCCAAGGCTACCGAGCACCCCCTGAGTCGAGCCGAAGACTGCCGAGCTTTTCCGAGTCGAGCCAAAGACCCACAGCCACACACTTGCCATTAAAATTACATTGCTCTAGATCGATTACCTTTATTCTACTGTGACATATTCAATGCAAATCAACTCATATACTGCTTATTTTCGGCAAGTAATTGTTCATATCTAATATTATCGCAATTATTCAAAACCACGAGCTAATCAAAACACTATAAAAATACTTTTAATTGCCTACATAGCGAGTAGTTATAACGAATAATACACTGGAAAATACACTTTTACTAGCCGACATAACTTGAACTTTTTTTATTGTAAAACGGCCAGATAAGCAAATGTATGGTTTAATAAACTTAATTATTTATAAAAGGAGGTGTAATAGAATACTTTTTACTGGAATTAAAGTAATTTTATTTTGCCAGTATAATTTTTCAACTCAAAACCACTTTTCACGTAAAATAACTACTGTGCTGCCATCTCTCGGGAAGCAATTCGTGGCCCATTTAATATTGTTATTAAACGGCTCTATATGTGATTTATTACTGAAATTAATGGCAAAAGAAGTTCAAACTTCCAAACAAACGCTTTCAGCGTATATTACAGCTTCTCAAAAATTAAATTACTCTTTTCTCCCTCCAACTTGTTCGCCACTCGTCAGAGTAGTACACACATAAAAATATATAACCTGTAAATAAATAAAATCAGCTTTCAGACCAATACAATATGACAACGTTNTTAAAAATTAAATTACTCTTTTCTCCCTCCAACTTGTTCGCCACTCGTCACAGTAGTACACACATAAAAATATATAACCTGTAAATAAATAAAATCAGCTTTCAGACCAATACAATATGACAACTTTAGTCATTAAAAGTCAGCACTACCTTCCAGCCACGCTTTAAATCACTACTATATCTGTTAACTTCAATTCAAAAAAATAATTTGTATCAACACNTTAGTCATTAAAAGTCACCACTACCTTCCAGCCACGCTTTAAATCACTACTATATCTGTTAACTTCAATTCAAAAAAATAATTTGTATCAACACCTTTTCCCAGGCCACGCACTCATGACGTGTATATTAATTATAAAAAAATATGCATTAGAGTCTGCTTTGCAAAATCGGTTCGAACTAAACCACCACAGATCTCATTCATGGGTTCAGTACTAGTATTACAAAGACCTGCATTTTCAAAATTCAGGGATTTTTTGATCTAACAGGCTGTAGTTCGCTACAACCCCCCTCCTCATCATTCCGCGGGCAGACAGGGTGGGGGAGAGAAGATATCTTCCCCACTAACCGGGAAGTAACTACTGATAACCCCAAGGGCTTGAACCTGAACCTCCTCCGCGCTGAGGGTAGCACCCAATGATGATGAACAGCGTCGGCGATCGACCAGGCAACGTGGGGATGGGGTCACGAAGGGATTCTTCAAGCTAGGTTAGGGAATCGTTAAGGGCTTTTAATGTACGCAGTTTTTATTATAAAATTTGTAAAGGCAACAAATGTAACATTGCTATGTAATAAATGCCATTTTGTTCATATGCTAGTAAACGGTTTTTCAGAGGATATTTTAGAATGATATTGTTAATGTCATTTTTGAATATATACTGGTTTGAAGTTTTTATGAGAAATTTTAGAGTGATAAAGATCAGTATTTTTCTATTTAATTGTAGAATTTTGAAAAAGTTATAATAATAACTTTTTAGTACTTTTTCTGAAAACTTTAATTTCTGAGATTTTATATACTGTGTTTTCAGCCTAATTTCCAAAGGAAAGAAAGCCTTATGAGATCACTATCCTGTATTTGTGTGTGCAAGTGTGTGTCCCCTTCTTAAAACATTTAAACATTTGAAGTGAATTTCACCAAACTCGGTATATATATTTAGTAAGGACACTTAACTTTTATGGTTTTCGACCATGTCAAGCGCTCATAAAAAATTGCGGCCATGAAAAATTTTTGAGTAAATTTACATATCTTGGGAGCCATTTAAAAGATTTAATTAAATGTTGTATTTTTATATTACATCATGTAAGCAATGAATTTAAAATTACGGATATTTTTTTAAATTCAGTATTTTGAAAGATAGCACAACATGAAAAAATTTATATTTATGTTATATCTTGTAAACTACTTAACCAATTATCGCCAAATTTGGCAAATATATACAAACGATGGTAGGCCATCTAAAAATAAGCGATTTAATTTTATCTGGTTCATATATTCAAAATGGTTGCATTACAAATATTTTTAGATAATTTGGTATATCTGCCATACCATTTGACCAATTGCGACCAAATTTTAATTGATGAAAAAATATACTTCAAACATAATGTATACCAACAGGTAGCCACTTTGGCGGCCATTTTATAAGATAATACTGCATGAAGTAATTAAGTTTTTATATAACCACTGGAAACAATTAACCAAATCATACCAAATTTGGAAAAATGTAATACTTAGGCAGATTATGTAAATTGGTAGTTTTTAGGTAAGTCAAACATTTGTTTTCAAATTGGTGGCATAACAGTAATTTTAGTTTAGTTTGCTATATCGTTGAAATCATGTAATAAGTTCCAAATTAACTTTGTAGACTGACAAAATTGTATTACAACTATCAAATGTGTCTACATGAAGCCTATTTTACAGCAATTTTGTAAGATAGCAACACACGAATAAAAACCGCTTTTATGTGATATCTCGTAAAACAATGGACGGATTCCCATCAAATCTGCAAACATCTAGTACTGCGGCAGGTAATGTAAACGGGTATTTTTAAGTAGGGCAGGCTATTATTTTGAAAATGGCTGCCATATAACCTTTTCAGTTTAGTTTGCTGTATCGTCGAAACCATATAAGTAATTATAACTTAAAATTGTAAGCTGGCAGTATATATTACAACTATGAAATCTTTCCGCACAAAATCTCTTTTGTCTGCCATTATATGTAGCATCACATAACAGTTCAAAAATTTTATATAATGTCTCCGGAAAAAACAACAGGATCCTACAAAATTTAACAAACAATAAGCACTACAGCAGGTCGTGAAAATTTACATTTTTGAGTGTTTCAGTCACATATTTTGAAAATGTCTGCCATAAACATATAATACCTTACTAGGTTATATCAACGAAACATTCGCAAATGAAAATAAAATTTTAATGTCATATCTTGAGATACAATCAACTCATTCCTAACAAATTTAGCGACGAAACTGCACTGTGGGAGGCCATATTAATTTATATGTTTTATGTGCGCCAGACAATTATTTTCATAATGGAGGGTATAAAAAACATTTTAGATAAGTGTGCTATATCTATGAAACTGTGTAACCGGTTTTAACTTAACTTTGTATACTGTATCTATGAAAATCATCGAATGTGGAAAGACATAAAACATTTTCCACGGTTTATGAAGATATTCACATGAACAATGTTTAGGTTATATGCGATATCTCAAGGATTAATCAAATGATTCCCACTTAATTTTACATGCAAGCAGTGCTACAGTAAGTTATGCGAAATAACATGTTTCATGTGTGACAGGCCTCGTTTAAATGCTGTCAAATTAAATGACTTAAGTTGTTATGTTATATCTATTAAATAACTAAACAAAATTTATCCGAATTTTGTAAACTAAAATAATAAATTAGAAGCATGAATTGTGCATAGAGAGATCCTCTTTGGCCGGCAATGAGTAAGTGAGAAAATTTAAATTTTTTCCATTTTTCTAAAACAATATAATTAATTTCCATTAAATTTTCCACACCATTAGTACTCTAGGAGGTCATGTCAACTTACATGATTTGAGTATGGTCAAACATTGATTTTCGAAATGATGGTCATATAAGTATTTTGATAAGTATGTTCATGCCCATTAAACAATTAAACCAAATTCTACCAAACTTTTTATGCTGAGAGCATTTATTAAAAGCATTTTATACAGAATATTTATTAGGCAATTTTTAAGGTAGCACTAAGTAAGGAAATTAAATTATTATGCTATATCTCGGAGACCAATGAACCGATTACCTCTAAATTCTTCACACAAGCTGGTCTATGGTATGCCATGAAAACTTGAGTGTTTTAAGTGACTCAGGCACTAATTTTCAAAATGAAGGCTTTGTTAATATCCAAGGTTAGTATACCCATCATTCGAAACATTAGACTGATTACATACTACGTTGTTACTCCGAATCCTACACGTGTATAGGGTATTTACGGTAAAGTGAGCACTTTTGAAAGCCCTCTCATTTGGAATAATAGTCAATAAATATATTTTCTTTTGTCCTTATATGTTATCTTCCGATCGCGGTGAAATATACAGACTGTGTTTATTACCAATATGGCAATATTCATTTAAAAAATTTGGTTAAAGTCTAAAAAATGGCTGAAAGGAAAAAAGTAACTATTACCTCAAAAGTGCTCACTTTCTCGTGAACAGCCTGTGTGCTGTTGGTTGCATGCAAGCCTATGGCACGAGTTAATTAAAAATTATTTGCACCCATGTAGAGGAGATTCGGCTCATTTGTTATATCTGTAAATTCTTGTTAGTATTGCAATTTAAGAGGGAGAAGTTTGTAATCTTAATAATTAGTATAATATTTCATTAAAATATTTATCCCGAATAATTACATTTTTATTGTTTTTAAATGTAGAAGTGATTCCCAAGAAATGAACATTATAAACTTCATAAATCAGTACCTTTTCGTCGATAGTATTCGCACCTTTTTTCACTCATTGTTTTCTACATTTATGCAATTATTCTAAACTCAAAATTATGTATCTCATTTGTGGAGTGATTGGTTAGTTGGAGTCACTGTGCGTGTGTGATATAATGAACAAATAAAGGAGTATACAGTTGCACCGATAATAAGACACACGTAGTCGCGGGTTAAAATAAAACCCGTACATATTAATATAAATAAACACCGACAGCCTAACATGAGGGTCGGGTCGGGGAAACCGAGTGTAAATTATATGAAAACATACTGTACATAAAAAATCAGTCATGTACAATAAAGGACTAGCATATACGCAAATACGTCACGAGCATGATGCCATAACGAGTAACAATGTATATACAAAAATATCCCGACGGAGCCACAACCCATAATAGGAATATCAGTGTTGCTATCACGTCAACATGAGAAAAAAAGATTGATCACAAGGGCCAATCCCATAAAAGAGTACAATGCGTCAAGTACGATACACTCTGCGCGACTTGTAAAGACTATGTTCCTTTGCTTGACACAAAACAACATACATTGAAACCATTAGTCGCGCAAGAGAGGTGACACTGATACGCGCTGTGGATAGGAAATAACTCAAGTACCCTGACGGCGCTGGAGACAGTACATCATCCTTGAAAATAAGGCATATTGTATGTTCAAACCCCATAGAGAGTACAATTATTTCACAGGCAAAATACAACATGATACGCAATTAAAAAACTTATTCGTGTGTTATACATCTACATATTTAAATACCTAGCCCAACATGCAAAAATCGCAATGAACTATATATATATCCAATCAAATATTTTCGTACATAACCGTACTCCATGTATGTTCATCTCAAATACTTGCAGCCTGTCAGACATTTATAAGTAGGTAACAAGCAGGTCACACTGTGACAACCCGAGACGGACAACAGGAACGATCATGTGGTGATAATCGTATAAAGGCATGCATCATGTATAAAATGGTTCCCACTTCGTCGTCGAGCGTGGCGGAAAGCAGATCGTTACGTCTACATTCATCTACCGCGATCAGGTACGCTGTTACAATATATAGACTGAATCATTCGCTGAAGACTTACCATCTGTAACACTGACTGCATCGTCAACAACAAAAGACTCTGGAGATTTGCTCCTTACATCACGACAAAATGAAAGTAGTCATTGCATGTTCGCCAGCCGTGATAGTCTGAAAAGACATAGCAAGAAGTGGAAATACCATATTTGTTGTTCATTGGGAAGTGAGTGGAGTTATTGTATAGAGACATTCACTTGCAGACTTCCAGAAATTTATAAACACATAGCAAAGCGTACATTTCCCAGTCGATAAGAATTTAAGAAATAAAAATAATTTGTTTTGTATTTGTTCATATTATTCACCAAATCATACACATACATAGTATGTCATTAAATAAAGCCTTTAGCTCTGAGTTAATTAAAAATCGTATTTATCTCTTCGCTGACAGAAATATATCCATTTCTCTGCAATGGAACTAACACCCATAGTCTGTCAACCAAGCCATTGGGGTCTTCAGAAAATAAGTAGCTAGACTTCACGTCTCTCTTCGCAGAAGGTTCACGATACATGTCTGCATCTATGTTATTCTGTGATGAGTAGGTTGTTAGATGCCTCTGGGCCAGAGTACTAGGTTATAATCTGCGTTTCTTGTGTCACAACTTCAAGTAACCCTTATCTTCCGCAAATTGTTTACGCTTTTGCTTTGCAGATGTCGGCACTTCATCACAATAAATATAATATGCATATTTCACATAAACATCAGCAGACTTGAAGAACATATTTTCGTTCTCGATGTCCTGGATAGTTGTAAGATATTCGTTTTTCACCTTACATGTTAGCGGTGCATGTTTATTGTTTACAACTTCTGATGATCTGTATGGCTCGCACTCTTCATAGTAAATGCCTGCAATATTCGTATTTCCTTCTTCACGTACTGTTTTAGAACACGATGCAGGCCTGGGTAATGGTATGGGTGATCGAGTCATCGTTAGTTTACATGACGAATCAGCAGGAAGGCTAGATATAGCATTGTCTTGCGACAGTAAGTTTAAGGCATGCTGTTTCGAGCCAAGAAAAGGTGCGTTACCTTTACACGTACCGGCGTGTCTCTTTAGATTATCACATCTACCAAATGCTGCAACACACGTTAGTATTCTGGAGGTAGCTTTCTTTGAACATTCGCCCTGTTCATGCAGATGTGCATTGCATCTTTTACTGAAGGCCTTGCCACAGTAACAACACTGTTTTATAAGCAATTGTTAAACACTCGGTGAAATTTTGCATGTAGCCGTACAGGTCATACTCGATTGCACAACCTCAGTGGTTTCCAACATCTTCAAGCATATGCGAACTCAAATACTTGTACTACTATGCAGTGCTGACTCCTCATAGCCGACTCCTCACTGCAGGGTCCACACTTCTGACTCCTCACTGCTGGCTCCTCACTGCTAGCTCCTCACTGCTGACTCCTCAATGCTGACTCCTCACTGCTGGCTCCTCACTGCTGACTCCTCAACGCTTGCTCCTCACTGCTGACTCCTCACCATTGGCTCCTCACCATTGGCCCCTCACTGCTGACTCCTCACTGCTGACTCCTCACTGCTGGCTCCTTACTGCTGGCTCCTCACTGCTGGCTCCTCTCCGCTGGCTCCTCACTGCCGACTCCTCACTGCTGACTCCTCACCGTTGNCTGGCTCCTCACTGCTGACTCCTCACTGCTGGCTCCTCACTGCTGACTCCTCACTGCTGATGCCCGACTCCTCACTGCTGACTCTTCACCGCTGGCTCCTCACTGCTGACTCCGAACCCTTGGCTCCTCACTGCTGACTCCTCACTGCTGACTCCTCACCGCTGGCTCCTCACTGCTGACTCCTCACTGCTGACTCCTCACTGCTGATGCCTGACTCCTTACTGCTACCTTCACACAGTACCGGTGCCATACATGATAGATTAACAACTGCATGAATTTCTGCAGTTGCAGTAATTTATACTTCCATTCTGTCGGTCGAATATGAAGCTATGTTTTAATTCTCTCTGTAGTTGGGCAGAGGTAAATCAGTATGCACCTATTTGTAAAGTGGCCTAAATAAATTTGTTCTCAACTGTAGCTGATCTACCGTATATAATGTCTGACCGGAACCCTTTCACGTGTATTCTTCTTCCTCGTGGCAAATCTTCTGTATACTAGCTTCAACACGGTCTTCGATTTCGTACTCTTTATACAGAGGTACATTCGAGGTCTTGAAGGCTCTCTCACTATAATATTTTCATGTGGTTCTTATTTGGTACATTTACATTTCAACCATGTATTATATTTTATAGCTCCTTATTTATCCATCTCAGATGTAAGTTGATCTATAATATTCTGCTTCATAAGATTAAGATATGTACAAATATCTTGCGCCATGCCTGATGAATCACATGCAACATACGTCTGCATTAAAGCTTGGAAAGCAGATTCGTTCAGCATGAATCCATTCTTATTTAGTAAGCTTGCAACATATACAGGTGTAGGTGTTTTATATTAAAAAACTTTTGCATGGTCGTCATACGACTCCTGCTGGAGATGTATTTCGTACCGCACTTGGCCCGGAGCGTTTGTTACTTGATAACATGTGAACGTACGAACACACTTATAACAGCAGCGAGTCATAAGAGCCCCTCTCATCTTCTTCAAACATTTTCTAGTTGTCTCATGTTGACATGCTCTGCAACTTTTACTAAAGGTCTTGCTGCAGTAGCAACATGAATATCTTGATGCCTGTGGAGAATTGTTTGCAATGTTTACGCCTAGATCTAAGGTTGCCGATGGTGAGAGTGTACCAATATCCAATGCAGCAGGTGCCTGACCTTCGCGTGTTTTGGATGCAGACAATACACTACATTGCTTAGCTGGCACGAGAGAGCGTCCATCACACATTGCAAGATGTACTTTTAAGTTATCATGGAGTCCAATTTGAGACCTGCACTATTCACATGTCAAGGTCGATTGCTTCATGTTCATAGAACAACCAGTCTCATGTCGACAGGCATGGAAGCTTTTAGAAAATGACTTCCGGCAGAAACAGAACAAATGGCTTTCTTCAGTATTTTCCATCTTCGCTCGAGATAATGTTCACTCTTCGAAATTCGAATTACAACAAAGACCATTCCACCAATTTCACGTGCTGTATATATGCATATACCTTCATATTTCGTCAGTGGGATTTAAGCTTCTTTATGCATTCTGCAAACATAAATTCAATTTGGTATTGTATATAGTTTACTACATCATCATGCATCTACAAGTTTTTTTTTCAATTCGCACACTCACATATACAGCGGAATAACTGTAATACTGATTGGCGTGTGCAGGGAGGAGAGCTTTGCATGTTGCAATATGCCTTTTTAAGCTTCCACTCCCTCGAAAATATGATTTACACTTTTCACATGATAATATGATGCGCTTCATGTATTGTGAACAACCGGCCTCATGTCGACGAGAATTGCAGCTTTTAGAAAAGGTTTTCTTGCAGTAGTGACAAAAATAATTTTCCCGAATATTTTCCATCGTTCTCCGTAGCCACTGTTCACTCTTTGTTATCTAAATAGCAACTGCCTAAATAGCAACAAAAATACAGCAAACTCAAGCACGCGACTCGTGTCGCTTATTTTTGATATGTAGCAGTGACAAATTTAAAGATAATGGGGAACATGCACAGAAATAGGCCTACCTCATCTTTTATTCTGCTCATATTTCTTTGCATACGTAGTTTTTACTATGTATATTTAATTATGTATTTACAATTTTCTTGCTTAGCATTAGCATTTTGTTTGGACTGTGGAAAACATTCAAATCACAGAAACGTAAGCAAATTTCATATATTTATTCCTGCCTTGGAAACAGATGTTACAACCTCGTAACTTGCTTAGGTAAGTTGAAAAAACACAAATTGAGCACACTTGATTTGGTAATTTTTAAGTATTTATCGTTGAGAGAATAATTAACAACGTCATTCAGCAAAAAGCAACACACAATGTCATATCGCCACTTCTGCCAACTTCCAATTTGCAACAGTCCCACCATCACATATAAATATTATAATAAGTATTCAAATAAATAAATCTCATTTCAGATTGAAATCAGAAATTCAAACAATATTTTTGCTGTACTGCGTATGAAATATGCTTAAATTGAAAACATATATCATTTTCCAGCTACTGATGTCGCGAAACTTGGAGAAAAAAGAAAAAAAAAGCAATCTCAACTCCACCTATTAAAGTGTCTTCCTCAGATAAAAAAAAACAGGCCACTAGGGCCTACGCACTGTATTTTGCGCTGGTAATTTCAAGAGTAACATTGAAATATTTTTATATCGGTGCTACTTGAAAATGTTAATATTTAAGTAGGAAACGTTTTATTTACAAATAGCATAACTTATCAAAAACCAGGATGTAATACAATTTTTAATGTTATGTTTTTCTTATTAGTCGTTACCAACACATCGCTGTACTCGCTCTTCTTAATTCATATTGAATACGAGAAATATATTACAATTTATAGCAAATATATGATTTAAAGTTTCATTTTATTAGTAATTTTATTCTTTTAAGTTTATCACATTGTAAGATATGTGTGGTATTAGTTATTTAAAAGACAGGTGATAGTGTTACTCTTTGGGTAATTTTACAAAGATATGGTATTAAAAGTGTGAATAAATTGTGAATAGACTAATAATATGTTGTCAGATGCATCAGACAGAAAAAGCCATTTTTAGTAAAAAAAAAATCAAGATGTGATGTAGGTGTTATATTCTGTTCTCAGCCACATCTGAAAATATGGGCTGAAATATGTGGGGCAACCCCACATGAGTAGTAATAGCTGATTTCCATTATGCTTCATGCATATCGCTTGTTGTCTTCAAAATGTATTGCTTACCCTTTTAGCTGTAATGTAAATTTTTTATTACATAAAATTTGTAATTATTTACACCACCAACGCTAACTTTGGATTTGTCTAGATTTTACCAAATAAAAGTAAGCTGCCAGTTAAGATTTTGCAAATGTTTAATTTGTAATTCATAGGTTGTTCTTGCTGATGATGCTACAGAGGTACAGGATGATATTTTGCCAGAAGTATCCTTATCAGCTAATGGCAAACCTGACCTGTTAGTGGTTTGGCCGGAAGGGTTTAACAAACAATTACAGACCAATGAGATTAAGTAAAATTAATGTATACATTTTTTTATTGGTAATTATCAAGAATATGGGCTTTTTGGAAAAAACTGTTCTCGGAAAATGGTATGAATCGACATTACTTATCACACAGGACACGAATTTTCTAGGGGCATTACCAAAATTCGCATTACATAGTGCCAAACGCGATAGAGGGGAGCGTTATGAAGATCGGGGAAATTGTGGGGTAAATAACATAACAATGTATAAATAAATTTGATATGCTGCGCTAAATGCAGGAAGACCTAACCTAACTTCAAGTCACTTTACTATTGTTCAATGACAACAGGATGTGCGCTATCAAGCGTCGACACACACGCCCTATTTTTGTTTTTATCGCAAATTCCAAGCTTCGTGGATGCAAGAGCGTTTCGCACTCTGTACCTACAAAAAATAGTCGGTGTGCCTTGAATCACTGTTTTGGGGATTTACTCCCCGGCTGGTGCTGGGACTTTGGCTAGGTGCGTAATTGTTGGTTAGGCTTGAACAGTATTTTTCAATGCTAGGGCGCTTGACTTGACTATCGTTTATACAGGATCAGAGTAAAAACTACAAACTATCGTTAAGGTAGGTTTAATTTGGTAAGGTCTTCTGAATTTGAAATAGCTAGGCCGCAGCAGTACGTAAACACTTCAACGCGATATAATGCACAAAACCAACCACTTTACTTACTTTTTATGCAAAAATAATAGTATAAATAACATTACTCACACATGTAAGTGGCGAATACAACTTCTTGGTTATTTATTGCTGATAACTCAGGTATAGGACACGTTAACGTCTATTCAATTTGTCGAAACACCACAAACACTCGTATTTCTGCACAGTAATTATGTTTTAAACCTTCACATGGACACAAATGCAAAGAAACACTCGTATTTACGCACGATATTATTTATATTTAACACTTCAAATGGAAATAATCGCAACGAAACACGCTTAATAGCACCCGTAAATCACTAGCCTTCGCACGGTGAAATACACATTGTACACTGATGTTATTTCCCACAACCATCGCGATAAATATGTAAAAATTAAACAGGAAGACAATTATCAATGCGCATTATATTCTTGTCTCTGTGTATTGTTGTTCAACGAATGGCGATACACATCAACTGCTTGTAAGTGTTTGGGAACGTCTTTGTGTATGATATACTATATGTATATTTTTCTACTACTAATATATTACGTAGTAGAATCGTCTCTTGAATATCACGAAGGTAAGCCTTGGAAAATTTAACAGAATTATATAATATTCTGACACTGCTTGATTACCGTGGTTTATAGCTGTATGACCATAGCGTGTCGGCAAAATCATACCATGTCAATAACGTTGTGTAAATTAAGGTTTGGTTTCCAGAGGCGTTCTCGTATTTAACACGATTTGACGTCCCGATAGAAATGTATTTGACATAATTTTACGTGTTTTACCGCAAAAACACTCCAATCTTCATAGTCCTCCTTGCTATCACTTTTCATGGTGTATACTGCAAATTATGTAAAGCCACCATGAAATTCCTGTTAAGTGTGGTTATTAATGATCATATACATAATTTCCAGGCATTATTATTTTTTCCTTCGGAAAAGCCGTAATTCTTAATAAAAACCTTAAATTTTTTTATTTACTGGTTATATACTGATAGCTAAATCTGTATTAATTATTTTCAATATCGGTACATATTTATTACCACTAGAGCCACCTGTTTTTCGCGAAAAGATTCTACGACTTGTACTGGATAACACGTTACATGATAAATAATTTCGTGGTTAGATGATGAACTGTTACGCATCTGAGGTGTCTGTCATCCAATCACGGAAGTTCAGTGCCAGAGTAACGTTTCTGACAGGCCCAGTCAAATGGAGTTGTATCCTCACACAGACACCCGGCCAATAGCCAAAGGATACCTGCTTGTCTGCATGTAGAATGTTGCTGTCTATCCTGCGCGCAAATCTTTTCGCGAAAAAACAGGTGGCTTTGGTCATCAGAACTAATCATCAACATATCAGTTATTAACACTTCCAGAGCACGTTTGCATTGCAGTAACGCGGGATGTTCGCTAACAAAAGATAATAAATTGCAGAGTGGGGTAGATAAGTACAAATTGAGCATATTTCACCGAGGAACCAATAGTCTATCGACCATAGTTAACCTGCTAAGGGCAGTGGCAATGTGCAGGGGTGGGTATGCAACCTTGTGTATGTGGCATTATATCCAGCCTTTGCACAGATCTGTGTGCTTGATAACGCCGCTCAGTACCGCACGGTCGCAGTCTCGGAGCTGCTACGTATCTACAGCTCCTGCTGGACGTGTTACCGGAATACTTGGAGGAAGTTCCTTTAGATGTTTCTGAGGCGATGCGTTTTCAGCAGGGCGGGGCGGGGCACCGCCTCATTTCGCCATTGGGGTTCGCCGGCACCTCGACATTCACTTCCTGAACCGGTGGGTAAGTAGGGGAGCCCCCACAGCATGACCACCACGCTAATTTGACATCACACCACCTGACTTCTGGCTGCGGGGCCACATCAAATATATGGTGTATGTCACACCACCTGACACGAGAGATGAACTCATTGAGCTAGAAATCTTTGCACGTGTGCGTTGAACAGATACTCTATATCCATGCCTTCAGCATAAATCCTACTAATATTTTTAATGTGAAAGTCTGTGTATGTGTATGTTTGTTACCACTCAGCTCCATAATAGTTGAACGGATTTTGATGACATTTTGTATGCAGGGTACTTTAGGTCCTGGAATAGGACATATGATACTTTTTATCCCGGTAAATTGCATGGTTCCTGTCGAATAATAACAAAACGTAATTCTGCAACGGCTGGGAACGTGACCGAAATATTTTTTTCTTCTGGTGTCACGGTTTATTACGCCGCCCAAGGACCTCTGAAATGGCTTAACCACTGCTATCAATCAATAACAACCGGGACCGAATATTTAACGTGCCCTCCGAAGCCCGGAAGCGCTCAGATGTTATACCACTAACGGTCATCCATCAAAATGTGTGCCGCTGGGAACGATGCTTAACTTTGGTGATCGATTAAGATCTTTCAGCTAAGCGCAAAAAGTAGTACCTAGGTACACTTATTTCTAAAGCTACAACTTGATGAAACTCACGTTTTGATTTTCATACATCGACGCTGGAAAGCAGAAATGTGGTATCTAAGTGATAGTTGCACAGGTACACTCCAAAAACAATACCTTATTTCTTGGCTATCAGGTAAATAATATTTCCTTACTTTTGGGTTGCCGTAATCAGTTAAAAACCTAGGTCAACATAGTATACTTTTATAATTCTGTTTTCACATAAATTAATTGTCTTTTCCCAATTTATTTATTAGTGTGTCATTGTAAAACTCAATTGTACCCGGGCGAAGCCGGGCCGGTTCGCTAGTGTGTAAATTAAATTTAATTTAATTGCACTGCCTGTAGCCTAGGTATTGTGACTGCCTACCCTCCCCTGCGCATTGCCACTGCCTTTATCAGGTTAACTATGGACGTTAGACTATTGGTTCATTGATGAAATATGCTCCATTTGAATTAATGTACCCTACTCTGGCGTTTATTATCATTTGTTCGTGAACATCCGTTGAAAGACTTTGTAAATTGTTTAAATAACTTTATGATCACATTATTAATGTTACTACAAGATAAAATATTAAAGAAATGCCTCGATAGTAATTTTTTTGTTGCATGAACATTAGGCTTTTTTTTATGTACAGTAAAGAATGAGCACAAATTTTTACATTGGTAAAAATCTTTTCCTGCATTTCATGTTGAAGCTGGAAATGATATACAGATTGTTAGGTAGAGTAATTTAGTGCAGAAAGATAATAAAATAAATCTTCTGGCAGCATAGGCCTTGGCTCTCTCAGAATAATGCATGCAAGATCTTTCCAGGCAATTGCATCTCTGATGAAATTCTATGAAAATATGTGTTTATGGAAATCAAAATTACCGCATTTGAGGTATCAGATTTGTAGAATCTTCAATATGGGTGTTGTTTTAATATATCAGATTTTTTTCAGAAATGGCAGTAGAGAGTGGTCCCATTTCCAAAAGTGTCATAAATATATTCTTTTTTTAGTATCATTCTTAAATATATACTCAATTTGTAATCATACATAATGCAAAGCCTATAAAATTTGTATGTTTTAAAACCTAATTTTGCAATTATCTGTAATTTATTTTACACAAAGTAGACTTAATTGTTTGTATAAAATATTTTACTAAGTCAGATTTTATCATTTCTTAATAGTTTCCTGTCACTGTTCTTTTTCTTGTTAAATTTCCTTATTGTTTCAAGCCATATTCAATTATCTCTAAATGTTTAACATTAAAGTATCGAAATCAACATGTGTTTATACAATATCTAAAGAGAGACATAACATGATTGTTTATCATATATTTTCGCTATGTAAACTTAGTGTGTAGCATAGTTGTTTAAGTATTGCGACGATGGTGGAACACCGTACATCCAGCGTTGATATTAGTGCAGGAAGTTGTACGTCCTAACGCGGGGATAGATCGACGAGGGAGCTGAGGCTTACCTAGTTGGTGACCTGTTAGACGTTAGTCGTCGTGGACGTTGGTGCCGTTGAAGGTGCGTGGCTTGGCAGGCGAGCGCTGACTGCCGGCGTGGAGGCTCGAGGGCACCCCACCCCTCAGTACGCCGATGCGGCACTCCTTCCAACGTGTATAGATGGCGTCTAGCAACCACGCTACCTTCTACGTCATCAAGATTTGAATGTTACTGGACTCGAACCACAACGAAACCATCTGGGATGATCCTCAACACCCTGATCAATTTCTTTCCCGGCTATACAAGGGGTTTGTNCGAACCACAACGAAACCATCTGGGATGATCCTCAACACCCTGATCAATTTCTTTCCCGGCTATACAAGGGGTTTGTCCTTCATCTTGGGAGACAGTATGGAAAGGGTCCTCACTATGAGAACATTGCAACTTGGCAGAAGACATATCCTGTGATGTTTGATGAGGGCATTTTATAGGGCATGTATAGGGACAATTTTAAGTAAACCTTTTGTATATGCTCTGTTTTTTTTTGCAATTGTATAATATTTATGCTTAGTTTATTTTTCTACGGGAGTCATTTTTAAATGTAACTNACTCTGTTTTTTTTTGCAATTGTATAATATTTATGCTTAGTTTATTTTTCTACGGGAGTCATTTTTAAATGTAACTTCCTGTAATTCTCATATCAAACATTATAATTCTGACATATTTTAAAGCCTGTTTGGCTGTTTGTATTTTTATAATTCTTGTAAATTTTATATGGGCAGATTATGAAAAAGTTTTTAATAGTAAGCCCTGAGATTAAATACAAGAAAACTAACAGGTTGTTGAATCATTTTTTACAATTTGGGGGACAATTATCTTGTATTCCAAATCATATCAGGGGATGGATGAATGTTCGCACTTTATTGTGACTGTTATTTGTTTGTACTCTGCTTTTTTTAATCTGCTGCTTGAAGCTTTTTAGTGAAACTCATTTTGCTTAAATTAGTGGAATAGAAGGAAGGGAAGCTGAAGATCACTGTCATGGAGTGGTGGGGTTTCCTCCGGGTGCTCTTGCTCTGTAGCAGGTGATTCCTGCCCCATTTTGCTTCCACCCCTCTCAGTACGTTTTGGAATAAATTGTTTTGAAGTTTTTTCATGAAAACCAAAATTGTTAGAATTAACATTGTGTTGAGAATTTTTGTGATTTTGTGTATTAGTTTGCTTACCAAATGACTTATGCAGGTGGAGCGAGAACCAGTTGGATATGCCATCTTACCAAGAAAACACTGCAGGCCACTTTGAAAGAAGCGATAGTCGAGTTTTCCGAGCTGGATAACATCGATACGCTGCGCGCGCTGTTACATGAAGTAGTTTTGAAAGAGGAAGCCCTCCCGGAAGAAACACGTGGTAAGTCTGTTCCTTCTTAATTCAAAATTCTTATTTCTCTTTCTCCTGGAATAGGCAGTAAAATACCCAGTATCAAAACCGGTAGCTTAACCGACGTAGTGGAGTTTTTGGTAGTAGTATTGTCTAACGTCCTAGGCTTAGTATTTTGCGAGCCGATTATTATCTGTTAATTTGCATTGATCAAAGTGCCAGAAAATTTGCAGTCAGTTATATTTCAAGAAAGTGGGGGTTTGAAGAACTTTGCAGTTATTTATTACAGCATGTTGGTACCCTAGTCGCTATTTCACGTTTGCGTGTGAAAATTCTTGAAAAATTTCGAAGTTCTACGCAGACGATGAAAGGGTTTGTGAAATAAATAATACGGTTAGTTGCGGTGTTAGGTAGTCCGTGTGATGACGCCTACTTAACGAAGTAATCTTTTACAATCTCTTACCAGGTAATCACAGACTCTTTTCATTCGCGAAAAAAACCACAAGAGTTAGTTTCTCATGTTGAGCTAACCATAGCAGTGTGTCATAGAAGGCGAGAAAAAATGGGTGACAAAGTGAAAACCGCAATGTAAATACTGTTCATGCACGAACCACGCAAGCGATAAGTGCTTCTTTAAAGACAGCTATTATAAAAAGAAGGTAAAAAGTTTCGTGCAAAAAAAGGCTAAAGAATATGTTGAAAAAGATGTGGAAGAGCCAAAACACAAGCGTGACGCGTATACATAAGCGTGACGCGGATGAGGAGTAGGGGGCACGTCAAAATGAAAGGAAACAGGAAAAAGTGACACTTCCTCCACGTGTGTGTTACGTTAGCGGAAATGAAGAACATTTGCAGTACTCGTGTCCCTTTAAGAAAAACCGTTGGGCATAGACAATGGGAACAAGTTTTCGTCTAGGAAAAAAAAACCGGAATTATTATTTGTGACTTTGCGAATTGGCATTTCGCAAGTAACTGCGTTAATTGATTCAGGTGNAAAAAAAAACCGGAATTATTATTTGTGACTTTGCGAATTGGCATTTCGCAAGTAACTGCGTTAATTGATTCAGGTGCTTCTGCATCATTAATAAGTCATAAAATGTGCAACCAAATTATGCGCGACAATGCCGTGGCAGTAGTTCATGTTTCGCAAGCCAAGAACACATTATTTTCCCTTGCTAATTTCGGTTTAGTAAATTCGCAGTCTGTAGCAATCTTGAAAATAAAGGTTAAAAATTTTTCATGGGAAATACAATTTTAGCTGTTTAAAGATGTATCGTATCCGGTCATAGTCGGTAATGATTTTATGGGGAAGACACAGTGTTGTGTAGATGAGAAAAATAAGTGCTTAAGTTTTGGGTTTTCTCCTGAGTCTCCACCTCAGTTAGTAAATAAGCAGTCGTAATGAAATAAAGTGCAGATGGTTAAGTTAGGGGCGCAGTTGGAGGCAGAAATAGAGAATATTAAAGCTGAGGATGATGATGTCATTATTAATGTGGGTCATTACATAAAAACAACCCAATAGTGTTGAAATTAAGAGATCACGAGCCCGTGTTTCCGGTTCTGTACAGAGTTCCTCTGCCTAAGGGTCATATATTGAAACAAATTTTGGCGGGATTAAAACAAGAAGGCATTATTGAAGACTCGTACAGTACTTACGCGAGCCCGTAATTTCTCATTCCGAAAAAGCAGCCAGAGAAATACCGTTTGATTTATGACTATAGGTTAGTCAATGAGAAAATTTATATTCATCCGTTCCCAATTCCGGTATTAGACACGGTGTTTCAGTATGTGTGTAAGGCCAAATATTTCACCATTTTTGACCTTAGTTCTGCATTTTTGCAATGTGAGCTACACCAAAATTCTAGAGAACCTTTGGCGTTTTGTACCGCGCAGGGTCTTTTTCAGTGGACAAGTTTTGTGCCAAGTTTTATGAAAATATATTCATGACTTTGTGTTCACATATATTGATGATGTGTGCGTATACAGTAACACCTTAGAGGAGCACCTGGCCCACATACGTTTAGTGTTAAAGGCTTTGCAGGAAGCTGGGTTGACAGTGAACAGTGATAAAATAAGTTGGGCAGAACTGCATGTCAGGTATCTAGGTTTCATGATTTCTCATGGTCAGTTGCGTACTGACCCAGAGAAAATTAAAGTAATTGTGAATTTTCCAGTTCCCAAAAACGTGAGAGGTCTTCGGCATTTTTTAGGCAGAGCCTTTAAATTTACTAAAAGGAAAACACAGAGTTGATGTGGGGTGACGAAAAGCAAAAAGCGGTTGCGATTCTAAAAGACAGTTAAACACAGCCGCCAGTTTTGCAATTGCCAAATTTTCCCATCACACAACTACATGCTTATATATCTCGGCCACTTCGTCAAAGAAAAGTTCAGAAACAGGGATAGTACAGAATGTTTCGTGTCTCACGAGAGCCATGTTTCTTTGGAGACCGAACTGAGAGCCTTTAGAATCGTTGGCAGATATGTGTCGTTGAAGACAAAGACTATTTAGGATGATTTAAAAAAAACTATTCGTTTATATAACTTCAAAATTTTGTAAGTTACGAACAACTTGGCATAGAATGAATGTGGAGTAATTTAAATAAACCTTTTTTGTTTGAAAAAAATATTCAATACTTTTGCTGAAAATTAATTTCCAAGATTGTTTCGTGCCAAAGAATATTGTTTCCATGTTCTGATATGATTTCAGAGAGAGAGAGAGAGAGATACTCATGTGCTAGCCAACTGAGTAATATTCTCTCATTCCAGTTCGGCTATGACGGTTAAGGTTAACTTTGACAACCTAATAATCTGACTACGAAGAGTGTGTTACTACTTTGCCCGTGTCGCTTACGGCATTGGCCATGTTAGATGTTTTGGCAGTGACATAATATTCCCTGGAAAATTCGAGGAAACATAATAAAAATGAGAGAAATGTCAATATTTGTGGAAAATGGACATCGACCACATTCCATACAGGGGTGGCTATGATTGCAAGGATGGATGTTAAGCTGGTCTTTCCTGAAGTTCTTGCCACTCCATGTACATTACGCATCACCAGGAAAGAGAATCTGATGGTGAAGGGAATTTTACATACTTCAGTTTCTGCTCTTTTTTCTCAGTGACAGCATTGGTGGAAGAAGCTTTTTGCTCCCATTCCAGCTATAAATTCTTGTCTCAATGTATAACTTATGGTGTTGCTATTTGTCCTTCTGTCTTTAAATTTTTTATACACATGTAATAGTTGTGAATTAAATTTCTTCGCTGGTAAAGCTCACCTTGAATTCTGTGAAAAATCCTTTGTATATCTAGAGTTACCCTTGCTACAAAAAACTCTCTCTCTCTCTCTCTCTCTCTCTCTCTCTGGCAGTTTGCGTTGACATTTCTCATTGATGTAAGATTCTTATGTAGGACTTCCTTAGAGACACAACCTCCCTTCAACTCTCTTTGTCTGGAAGTGGTTTTATCAGCAATAATTCACATTGCGACATTGTCAGCCCATATTTTAAGACTTTTGACCAAGTCAACTCTGCCATTCATTTGAATCAGTCTTTACATTTACTTAATTTTCCTAAATATAATTTCAATCATACATTCTTCCAAATTCCAAAATTACATGAACTTTCTCCCAATGAATCCCTCATTAAGGAAAATGACTCCCGTCTGGCTTCGCAGTCCCAAGGCACTAATTTCCGTGATGTTATGCAACTTCTCCATCCCCATCCTTCCCCACCTCCTGAAAACATGAATACAACTTATATTTGTCTATCTTCTCTTGCGGTTTTTGCATTGCTTTTGCTATCATCTTTGAGTTAAAATCCAAGTTTTGTGCATTTATGCAACCCTTTCAACACATCCAACCTTCTAGCCAAAAAAGTTCTGTTATAACACCTTTGCCAGTTGTTTAGTGGCACCTCCTCCTCTTAATGTATGTTTTCTGTGGTGTTAAGTTTTCATGTTGTAGTTATTGCTTTTATCATACCTTTTTGCACGTGTGTCCTGGATTCAGGGAGCTGGAAAACCTNGTTGTAAAACAAACTCTATCTTCTGAAAATTGTGTAATGTTTAAATATTAACCTGTTATTTTATTTTATACTATTTATTTAAAAATAATAATTTCCTTCATTTTTTAATAATTCATTATTTACAAACATAATGTTATGTAAATCCTTAATTTCAGTTAGCAAAACGAAAAACGAAATTTGTGTATTATTATATGGCTTTCTCGTCTTTCGAGTTATGTATATATTAGTCGCACGAGACCATGAAGTCCGTAGCATAACTTAGTATATAAAGGTTTCCGCTCAAGTTACTTCCTTCTTCCTCGCTTCTCGCCATATAGCAATGTAGTCAGTTCAATATATTATCAGGTGGAATCTTCCTTTATTCGTGAGATGATATAATTTTTTTCTCCTTTCTTTTGGATTAGTTTGTTTGCGGATATTTTCTGTTATTCTGATGTGATCGTATTTTGTGTATACGATTATTTTGCAAGCTTTTGTTATATTTTATAGCGGTTCTCCGTTTCGCCTGATGGCTTAACCTTGAGGCCAATTTTTCATCTCCTTGGGATGTGAGCCGCACAACAATTCATGACGTGGCCGTCTTGGGCCATGATTCCATTTATTTGGCCAGCACCGCAGTTATGTCAGTAATGTCTTCTCCATCCAAGTAACCTCTAAATTTTAATTTTTTTTTTCCCTACTGCATGTGCTCGGGAGTGCTACGAACATTCTGTTTTCTGAAAAGACTTCATTGGTTTGATTACTGAATATCTTTCATTACAACTGTTCGACTACAAATGTGTTTTTTTTACTTAATTAAAAGAAAGTAATGATTTAACGAAAAATAATTGTTGTAATGTATAATTTCAAATGAAGTGGATCGTGGGTACCCATTGATATAGTCATAGCCATATTATTATATAATTTAATAAAAGGAGATTTTAACTTGTTCACTATTTATCTCTTCAATACTCACCATATAAATTTTTTTTTATATTTATTGTTTATTTGTTATTGGCAAGATAAAAAAAATAANTTTTTTTTTATATTTATTGTTTATTTGTTATTGGCAAGATAAAAAAAATAAAAATATCTCTTGTTATAAAAACATTTCCAATGGTTTTCCCCTCCTCAATTACTATCATCAGTAATAACATAATTTAATAACTATAATGTTGTGTTGATAAGAAAACCAAATTTTTAACTACTCCACAAGTGTACCATATATTATATACATGTATATATATACACCTTACAGTATTAAACACTACTCTACACCTGAATCTAGATCTCACCTTCCATTTATCTGCCATCCTTGTGTAGTAATGAGAGTACCTATGGGTGCTGTAATATTCACGACACGAAGGTGCTACATGACCTAAGTTTGACAGATATCTAAGGGAAAGAATGCTTCCATAAGATGTTCAAAGGACCATTGCATAGCCCGAAAGGCATAATTTTGAACTGCTGTGTTCCCTCCCTTTGTATATAGAAATCAATATTCTCTCGATCTTCGAAGGCTACTTCACATTGNTGAACTGCTGTGTTCCCTCCCTTTGTATATAGAAATCAATATTCTCTCGATCTTCGAAGGCTACTTCACATTGCCAATAACCACTATTTGTGTAAAAGTTGGAAAATCACTGCCTCTGCAGGGCTATACAAAGTGACATCTATTCTAGGAGTCGATACGATTCTTTCTTTGTCAGATCATTAAAATGACAGTGGTCTATATAGAATCTAATAGAGGATTTTTTTTTCTTATTGCAAAGGGAGGCGATCAAGGTGTGACAGAGAGACCGATCACATTCAAATTCTCAACTTATTTAAAATTCTGTCGACTGCATCATGTGACGCTAGTGAAATTGTTCTTGGTGCTGCTTTATTGGTTTCGCAACCGCTGTTATTATTCGATTATATGTGAAATTGATCCTTCCTATATAATATGACCCACAGCAGAAAGCAGCCCGATTATTCTTTAGTAGTTCAGTTGCTGTTCCCTCTTGGCCTTTCCAAAAGTTTCCCCAGCAGTCATGTTAGAGCAATCTCAGTATTGTCTCGGATTGTAGCCTAAGATATAGTGGATAGAGTTTGTGAGAAATGCTTGCAGATTCCAGCCAAGGCCCTCTCTCCTTAAATCAGATTGCCTGGTCCACAAGTTAGTTATTGTATCTGGGGAAATGCGGTATTTTGGGAAGACTGGTGTTATTACTACAAGTATATTTCCGGGAGGTTGCCAGCTTTGTGGGTTCAGTCAAANGTTGTAAAACAAACTCTATCTTCTGAAAATTGTGTAATGTTTAAATATTAACCTGTTATTTTATTTTATACTATTTGTTTAAAAATAATAATTTCCTTCATTTTTTAATAATAAATTATTTACAAACATAAGGTTATGTAAATCCTTAATTTCAGTTAGCGAAACGAAAAACGAAATTTGTGTATTATTATATGTCTTTCTCGTCTTTCGAGTTATGTATATATTAGTCGCACGAGACCATGAAGTCCGTAGCATAACTTAGTATATAAAGGTTTCCGCTCAAGTTACTTCCTTCTTCCTCGCTTCTCGCCATATAGCAATGTAGTCAGTTCAATATATTATCAGGTGGAATCTTCCTTCATTCGTGAGATGACATAGTTTTTTTCTCCTTTCTTTTGGATAAGTTTGTTTGCGTATATTTTCTGTTATTCTGATGTGATCGTATTTTGTGTATACGATTATTTTGCAAGCTTTTGTTATATTTTATAGCGGTTCTCCGTTTCGCCTGATGGCTTAACCTTGAGGCCAATTTTTCATCTCCTTGGGATGTGAGCCGCACAACAATTCATGACGTGGCCGTCTTGGGCCATGATTCCATTTATTTGGCCAGCACCGCAGTTATGTCAGTAATGTCTTCTCCATCCAAGTAACCTCTAAATTTTAATTTTTTTTCCCTACTGCATGTGCTAGGGAGTGCTACGAACATTCAGTTTTCTGAAAAGACTTCATTGGTTTGATTACTGAATATCTTTCATTACAACTGTTCAACTACAAATGTGTTTTTTTTACTTAATTAAAATAAAGTAATGATTTAACGAAAAATAATTGTTGTAATGTATAATTTCAAATGAAGTGGATCGTGGGTACCCATTGATATAGTCATAGCGATATTATTATATAATTTAATAAAAGGAGATTTTAACTTGTTCACTATTTATCTCTTCAATACTCACCATATAATATTTTTTTATATATTTATTGTTTATTTGTTATTGGCAAGATAAAAAAATAAAAAAATCTCTTGTTATAAAAACATTTCCAATGGTTTTCCCCTCCTCAATTACTATCATCAGTAATAACATAATTTAATAACTGTAATGTTGTGTTGATAAGAAAACCAAATTTTTAAGCACTCCACAAGTATACCATATATTATATATATGTATATATATATATATATATATATATATACATACATAAACCCCCCTTTTTTAACAAGTAAGACAGGAGCAAGCCCATCATTTATGCTTACAGTATTAAACACTACTCTACTCCTAAATCTAGATCTCACCTTCCATTTATCTGCCATCCTTGTGTAGTTATGAGAGTACCTATGGGTGCTGTAATATTCATGACACGAAGGTGCTACATGACCTAAGTTTGACAGATATCTAAGGGAAATAATGTTTCCATAAGATGTTCAAAGGACCATTGCATAGCCCGAAAGGCATAACTTTGAACTGCTGTGTTCCCTCCCTTTGTATATAGAAATCAATATTCTCTCGATCTTCGAAGGCTACTTCACATTGCCAGTAACCACTATTTGTGTAAAAGTTGGAAAATCACTGCCTCTGCAGGGCTATACAAAGTTACATCTATTCTAGGAGTCGATACGATTCTTTCTTTGTCAGATCATTAAAATTACAGTGGTCTATATATAATCTAATAGAGGATTTTTTTCTTATTGCAAAGGGAGGCGATCAAGGTGTGACAGAGAGACCGATCATATTCAAATTCTCAACTTCTTTAAAATTCTGTCGACTGCATCATGTGACGCTAGTGAAATTGTTCTTGGTGCTGGTTTATTGGTTTGGCAACCGCTGTTTTTATTCGATTATATGTGAAATTGATCCTTCCTATATAATATGACCCACAGCAGAAAGCAGCCCGATTATTCTTTAGTAGTTCAGTTGCTGTTCCCTCTTGGCCTTTCCAAAAGTTTCCCCAGCAGTCAAGTTAGAGTAATCTCAGTATTGTCTCGGATTGTAGCCTAAGAGATAGTGGATAGAGTTTGTGAGAAATGCTTGCAGATTCCAGTCAAGGCCCTCTCTCCTTACGTCAGATTGCCTGGTCAACAAGTTAGTTATTGTATCTGGGGAAATGCGGTATTTTGGGAAGACTGGTGTTATTACTACAAGTATATTTCCGGGAGGTTGCCAGCTTTGTGGGTTCAGTCAAACCCAGATGCTTAATATAACTTCATAGGCATATACCTGGGATAACAACTTTACTAGAAGCTGGTAACACCACTGACTTAACGACAGACAACTGGGCATCTGGGTGGCACAATTACATCTCGTCTATTTGACACTACCAACTCGAATCGGCCACCCGCAACACTCCTACACTAGTGTCAAAACAGATTCCCAGACTAAAGATAACATCCTGTCGCAAAAGATTTTCAATCTTTATGTCAGCTGTGTCAATAGCGTGATACAAAGTGAGTTCATGAATTTTAAATCGCTACCCCTCATCTATTTTGGTGAGGTTGTCTCTCTGGTTTACTGTGGTGAATAAGCACTGGCCCAAGCTCTTTTCCGGTGGTTTTTACAGGAGGCCTCTAGCGTATCTGTTCTGACCCTTATTATTATTTACCCTGCACCGATGGCCGTCTGGTAAAGGACAGATCTAATAGGATCTCTCCACATATATGTCACTGATTTCATGCTTCATGGAACATGCCTGCAGACACAAAGGAGCCCACCCTACAGTAGTCACTGACCTCTGCTGCAGATCATCAGGTTTACAAATTTTGTTATAGCATCGTGGTTTCACCTTTTTTTCCCATTAATGTTTCCCTGTAATAATATGTGTTGCTGTTGATGAGGGCAATGTGCTCTCAAATGCCGGGCTGTCTACACCCCAAACATTCCTGATTCCTAGGAGGTCGCAGGTGGAGTTCTGTGGTACAGACCCTGGTGGCGATGTCTTAAATGGCCACCTCATTATTCTTCAGGGTGTCCCTGATGCTACTTCCCTCGTCAGTCTGGCTTATTTTCGCTGTCAGTACTGCACACTGGGGCGTAAGCATATATCCCGCCCACTTCACCTACAGTTCTCGGGCTAGGGCATCCTACACGATGTGTTGCACAGATAGGCTCACTACTTGCGGAACATATGTCGTCGATGAAGCCTATCGCTTCCTCAGGACACCCCTCTAGCAAAATATGGGTCAGTGCACATGTTTGGTTATTACTTTTGTAATGGTTCCTTGGTCGCTGGGTGCTGGTCTGAAGTTTTTAAGTGTGGGTATTTCGTAGATATCGGTCGTTGAAGCGCAGCAGTAATTCTTACATCAGTGTGGAATACTCTAGACGATGTCGTAGCAGGGACTGGTATGTGCTGACAGCTGCGTCCTACGCACAACTCCGTTATAGAAATCATGTGGTTTATCTGAGCAATCATTCAGATTGGTGACGATCTCGAACTGGAGCTGGTATTCCCGCTGAGGTATCTGTACATTGTAAGAGAGGAAGCTTATTTGTGACCCCTCTCACCCTGTCACAGAAGTACCCATACTGTGAGCTACTGGGTCTTTCATGCAGCTTCTTTAGAGCCTGCGACCTCTGCCTTCTTCAGTCTTCGCTCCTTCTTAGTCACAAAATATCTTCTTTCCTGCTGCTCAAGAAATTATTGCCATTCTTTTTGAGGCGGCCCACTTCCATTGTCGTCTTACACACGACATAACCAAAAATTTACTAAAACTGTAAAGTTTCTTGTCAACCACTTTATTAAAATTGTGGATGTTATTTTTCCACCAACAAACTTATATTATGCGTATTTAAATTTGCATTTTCTTTTAGGGTATCCATTTTCCTACCTACAATTTCGATTATTTTATATTTTACTTTCTTAATTTTTATTTACGGTATCGATTTTCTTATCTTGACACTAAAAATTCACAAACACAATTTATTACAAATGTTTTTGCATTAAATTTCATTTTATTTATCCACAGTTGACAATTTTCTGACGCTGCTTATTTACCAATATGTCCTAAATGAAAGTACGCAGGACCTCCATAACTGAGGACAATCATTTTGTTAGAATTCAGTGCATATGTTAGCGCCAAAATATTAAGTTTTATGTGTAGCTTAATCATATATTACAGGCAGCTTTATCTGGCACCTAAATATAGAAGCCCTAGTACTACATAAATGCCTTCATCTTCTTCTTACAGCAGTGTTGAAAGATTTATATTTTCTAATTTTTCCACCACCTTACAAAAATTCCCATACAGCTGTTTATAACATGATGTTCAATAATTTACTTTATTTCAATCGTCTAAGCAAACAAACACACTACTGCTGAATAGTCCTATCGTTTAGTTAATCAAATAAATAAATAATTCGTCCTGCTAACAAAATAATACTAAAAACCAGTCGAGTTGCACCAATGTGCCAGTCTCGCGTGATTTCCCACCTCATCTCCGACGCTTAGGTGAGACATAAAAACCACAACACCCGTCAGCGAGGATCCCGCAGACTCTCTGCAGTCACTTCGGCTCACAGATCGCTGTTTCAGCACCGCCAATTACCGCCATAGTTCGCAAAACCCGCTGGAACACTCGCCGGTCACCATCGTCCACACACAATTGCAATAATTGCCATCAGCTGTGTGAGAGCTATTACTTTATACATAATTATGCACATTCGAATGGTCCAGATGACGCATCCAGACGTTTCTTGGTCAGATGAGGCAATCCTCGTCTTTCTGTGTTGGTTGCCGCCAGGTATAAGCTGTAAACTACAGGTACATTATATCGCTCCATCTTCTACTTGCACCACGTAATCCACTACTGGACTCGCCACCTTACACGAGTGAGTCATGCAAGCCGCTAGCGGGCGACAGGCGGCTGGAAAGGCAAGGGGAATGTAACAGGCCGCTAACTCGCAACAACAATATGAAAGTTTAATATATTCAAGACGCCGTTTCTTTTAAAATGGTGGATAAAGAAGGCTATGAAAACTGCTGGCAATATGTACTGCCAGGGAACTATATCCGGTTTAAACAGATATAATAGGTCGGGAGATAATACTTTCCAAATTAAAATATTTGTAAGCCACCACTTGAAAAATATGTATATTATTTCCTAATGCCATATAATTTAACGTAGACTACCCTAGAAAAACTTATTTGTCAGGTTTAGTAATTAGTCCCAATATATGATGTATATTATATACAAACTTTATTGTTTTAGCTTACACTAGTTCACATAACTGCAGAAAAACAAGGCTGGGTGTCACCGTTTTCAGTGGTCGCAATGAGTACTGCCATAGAGATATGTTTAACTTTTTGATAGATACGTCAAAGTAACCTTAGATGGTGGAAATTTTAAATAAGATTGTATGATACATTTAAGAACCCTAAATCCACTATGAGTAGGCCTACTGCCAATATAATTCAGTTTGATTTTAGTTCATTAGAATGATTCCTCAGATATTACATCGCAACCAAATATTTAAGGGGTAACAGCACGGTAAGTTAACTGCAGTTGATGGTTTTGAAGGCTTTTCAGAGGAGAACAACAACTCACAGACACGCGCATATAGAAACGTATTAGATTATATGTTTTTTGAGTTATGTTTTTGTTCTGCATCATCATTCGAAGTATTGAATAATTAACGTCCGCCATCATTCGGATCGACGTAAACGACGGTGATTATTGCCTTTATCTCCCAACAATATTTCATTAATTCCACGTGAGAGGAATTTCATATTAAAACCGTACGACATTAGCAGTTCAAGTCATCTGCACATATTTCTGGCTGCAGGCAAAAATATCCTTGCAACTTTTAGACTTCAATAAATATATATTGCAGAAAATTATTTTTAACATGTATTTTATTATCTATATAGTTTTATGGCCACCAGTTCTGCTGTGCCTTTCTTACTTTTGTATCTCACCTTAAAAATTAGCGACCAACCAAATTCAGATTTTTTTAATGTGCGTTTAATATAATCTTATTTTAATACATGGCATGGTTATGCATCTTACTGTTTGGCCATGTACTGATAATGCGATTCATATATATTTTTTTATTTATCATTTTGCAAACCTAACTTGTTACTCAAACCATAATCTGGTTACTATTTCTGTGTGACTTCTGTACTAAACATTTAATTAACGCTGGCCTTTAATAAACTCATTCCCCTGAATGATACTTTAGTTGGACAATAGCTATACATAATTTTTTTTTTTAGTATCTTGTTTTCTCTTTACCTACTCATCTTGCGGCAATTACCTCTTTGTCCACAAAATACATTATTGAATCCCACTTTGGTAAATATTATAATTATATATATATATATAATTATAATACACTAGTAAAATGATATCAAAAGTTAAAATTACCATATGGGTTAGTTATTTTATTTCTAGAGATTTTCCTGACAAAATAAACAACATTACTTAAAGTTAAATTAGATTTTTCAAATCAGATTACCCTTGATTACAATATTATGCAACCCACGTTTTCTCATTTTGCCAATACAAAATTACAGCTGCATTTTCGCCCAGCGCCTGCCTTCCTTCCTTCCTAATCATCTGATGTAACTTCTTTCTTTGTATCATGGAACTTCCTTTGGGTTCATATGTATGCCCTATGCTTGTAAAATATTTGTAGCTGAACCTGAGGAACGCACGTCATTATGACTAGAACCTGTTCACGGTTACTTATACATAAGGCTAAAAACAATTCATGATCCCAACTGCACATATCTGGACATAAAAACTGACTTGAGTTGTCCTGCTCACAATTATGATCGCATTGAATACGCAATAATGTCTGTGGCTACTTAAATATATATGTTTTTCTGTTTAATACTTATGTATCGGAGCTTGGAATTTGCATAATGGTAACTTAATAGTTTGTTAAGAATTTTCACACTGCCACTTGGTCTGCTCAATAATACTAGTTACTAGGGCCAGGGCACGGGAAATGTTGAATTGGGCGGATGGATACATTATGAGCTTCAAGGAAATATAAGCAGGTCCTTCAAAAGAAACCAAATTCAGTAACCATATAGAGCCAAGAAGACCCAAAACGAAAGTACTTGTAGTTATGTGAAAACATGAAACCCTTATGAATAATATCCATGCATCTATATTACTCTGGTATTAAGGTGTAAATGTAAATACCATAACTCAAACAAAGTATGAAATGTTGCACAAAATAAAGCTTTTTTTTTTCAGTCAGAGCCAGAGTAAACCAAGTAAAATTATCGCGTTTATAAAATTGAGTCTCCATTCTCATAATCTGTTATGTTTTGTTAATTATATAATTATAGATGCACATATTTATATAGCTTAAATTGAATTATTCCTTTTGAAATGAATAATTTTTTTGGAAATTGACTAATTATATAACTTCTAATTATAACTGCAATTAGCTGAACTCTGTTAGATACTCTGAGAGAATTAATGTAATAAAATTTATCTTAAAACTATCGTGTATACTAATATACATTTTATAATGACCGGTGAGCCATTAATATTAATTTTAGTTTTTATTTGAAAAATGTTAGATTGCAAACTTTTAGTATTGTCTTCAAAGATAATCATGTTTTAAATATCTTAAGATGCTTCATAATACAGGTTTAATTTATTGACACGTTTGTATTGACAGGAAAACAAAAACAAAAATTTGTCATGAGACAATATATTGTTATCGACTTTACTTGTTGTGGCCTGAAGTTTATGATTTACGAAAGCAGCATCTCCTGTCATTTAATTTCATGTCTACTAGTTGTAGCTGCTTTATATGATTTATGAAAACTGCATCTCTCATTATTTACTTTCGACCCTTCGTGCCCGAAAGGAAACAAGTTTTCAAGAGGAAGAAAATTACTTTAAAGTGGACAATGACTTCATCTTAATAAAAGAATAAGCTCGAACATAACTTATGTAGTTTAGTTTTTTGTCACCATACAGTAATGTTACTTAGGACAATGACCATAAGCGGAAATATAATGTAATGTAATTAATGGAAAGTAATGCAAAACAAATCTCTTATTTAAAGAGAGAAACTGCAACATGACAAATTTTGCTGTAACTTTAAAGCCTTATATAATATACCATTAAGTTCGTTTAACGATTAATATACGGATATAAGATTTCTATAAGCTCATCGTACATTTACCCAGAGTGTTTAATAAGAAGTTTTTGAAGTGGCTTGTTTATACTAAAACCACGAACAGGCTACGTGAGTAAAACTTATTTTACCATTGGTCAGTAATATGTTGGTTTTATATAACTGTATATTTATTGCAATAGAACTAACGCTATGCAATCTGATTTTCATATTTCAAGTAAATTATCAGCAGGGCACATACAATACCTCCATAAAAACAATGACAAAAAATACAAGCCACGAAATGAGAAAATTAATAGCATAAAAATGATTACGCAGACGTATATTTTGTTGCCGAGCAGAGGAAATGGTTTTATGGTACACACATAAAAGGCAATCATAGCGATACTGAAAATTACGAAGACTTACACAGCCATAGAACCACATAGCTAAAACACAGTAACCAACCAGAGCAGTACCTGTTAACAGATGAGCCTGTCATCATGCAATGAGGAGAGGAAGACTGAAACAAAACGATTAAGTGTGGTTACTACACAATGATACCTTCCCAAGTTGCCGTTTAATTTTGTGAAAGAAAAAATATTATGGTATTATGGTAGGAGTTGTAGGACAGGCATGTTAAAAAATTAAATCACCCAGTCACCTGGTGCATACATAACGATAATGCAAGAACAAAAGTAAGTAGAGTAAGAGAGGAGCAGGATATACATTTGACACTGGGAAGGTGACAAAACCTACCTTCCCGGGTGTGTGGGTGAGCACGAGGGCTTACGGCCGCGTTGGGATGACTAGGTAAGGAGTGCTCATCATTAGTAATGGGCGCTCTGAGGACTTCATAGCTGGACGAGTCAGACTTCACAACCTTGACCGCATGCACCAGGTGGGGTGAATGCACAGAGGGTGGACCTGTAAGCAAGTCGTTCAGTAAGGAATCCACACTACTGGCTACATTATACACTTTACACATTAAATCACGTAGATAATTCACAAAACACTAAAAGCTTTACTTTGTGTAGTTCAATAGTTAACATACTTAAAACTTTTCCTAAATCAATTAAGGTACTCAAAGGTATAATATACTCGTAGTTCCATGTCTGTTACCTAGAAAGAAAAATGTGAAGTATCAATGCTTATTATAACTTCTGAGTACGTGTTGCATTCACAGCCAAGCAACACTCATATGGTTCTTGTAACCTACGTGTTAAAATATCTACTGAAATGTCATTACACATAGCATATTCTTTATTAGAACTTCATGCAAAACAAGAGTAATTCAATACGAAATGAAATCGTTTCATCAGAATTGAAACACAGAATTACATCTAACTTGCTTAAAAATTATGCTTTCAAAAATCCGTTAGCTGGGCATTTTAAGTATAGATATGCATAGAAATTCAATAAAATCTCTGACCGTATAAATTTAAGTTTAGTTTTCTTTGGCGATATTAATTATCATAATTATCGCAATGTGAATATATAAACGATTCGGTACAAATTACAGCACGTTGGCGTTAAATGGAATTCTAAAATTAATATACATATTTAAACCACTGGACATCACTGCTGACAGCTTTTCGATAATATTGAAGATGCAATTTCTGCATATTTGGTGAACGCCATAAATACTGATAAAAAATTGCTAACTGACTAGTTATCACGAAATGACAAAAATCGTGTCCATAATCAGTTTCATTCGTATTAGCAGTACGTTATTAACGCAGTATTTTTTTACGGAAACTACACCACTATAGCTACATGTACCATACATAATTTTAGCGCTCTTGTTTAATGATACAAAATAACAGTCGACGTAATGCTCTAAAAATCCGTCCCTCATTATGTCCCATACTCAATATTACAATTATATTAAATCATTTGTTCAGTTCGTTTTACGAAAATATTGATTTAAATTTCATTAATTACTTTAAAAATACTGTAACTTACGGTAAATATCCTCTTTGTTAAGTACAGAGGAAAAAATTATTTTAAAACGCCCTTTTCACCCGTATACCAAAAAAAACATCATTCCCACACATTTTATCGACAGTTGAATTGTTCTTTTAAATTCCACCATACGTTCCCGCACTCATAGATTTCTAATATTTGACAATACTGACAACGTAACAATATCATGATTGTTGCCCTACGCGAAGAGATTTATATACGCGACATAATGATCGTTTAGTTTTTTAAGTGTAACATTTTCATCCATAATTCCTTCACTATATATTTAAAGAAGGTAATTATTTTATTTTGTTATAATATTTTCGTTGTCTTACATGTTTTAAGACACAAAAAAATTTCCTCCAATTACAAATCAAAGTGAAGTTATTTACGACAACTTTTTGTTGGTTATACATTGAAGGAATTATATATTCAATTTAGTATGGCATACGTGCTTTCTATGTTTTAGGTTTTTGGTTTTGGGAATCACGTTAAAAAAAAAAGCTCAACGAAAGAAAAGCTAAAATTTAAAAAAAAAGAACATGGCAGGCAACGCAGAGAAAGAATGACAGCAGACCCTGACGCTTAAAAAACCCCGTGAGAATGGAAGGTTTTTAGTATTTGAAGAAGGGAGAAAAGGGACAAGTAAATCAGGTGTATGTTATGAGTTCGACAGAAAGAAGACAGAGGAAAAAGCAGCTCAGAGTGAACAGTAAAACTTACCGGGATAAAAAGTCACGAGCACGCCAAAATTTAAAAAGTTTATTAGACGAAACACCACTTCCTAGTCCAGCGTCAATAATTGCACAAGTTAAGATTAATAACGAAATAATAAAAAGACAATGGCTGCTCGTAGAAGACGGCAATTAAGAAACTGTAGAGCAATAATGGATGCTAAAATGTACAAATCAGAGAAAAAGTTAAATGAGACAAAAGGATGAGTGAAAAAATATCGGAAGATGTATTCCAGAGAAACAAAAAAAAAAAAAAATGTATCTATCTTCCCCTCAAGCTAAGGCATCATCGCTTTTGAAAAATATAAAGATTACACTGATAGTGGAACAAAAAGAACTCATTTTATCAGAAGTTCTTACTAAGCAATTAGAGGAATGTTATAATACTCTAGTAAACAAACACAAAGAGAAGAAGAAATACTGTATCATATTAAAGCCAAATCTCTTAAAAAAGAATAAATTACTGCCTTTGTCAAGATCGTTTTTTAAACATGACACTTAAAAATAGGCGGTCTTCGGAAAGTAAATGGGATACTAAAATTTACCCTGGCGAAGCAGTTTCAGTTTTTGAAGACGGAGCAATGGTAAGGTGTATGAAAAAAGGAACAAAAGCAAGGAGATGGACAGTAATAAAAGATGAAGAGCTATATTCTTGGGAGTCGATCTTACAAGAGATTAAAACGCCAAAGTTAAAAAAAAAAAAAAAGGTTGTTATTCTGTGGTAGAAATGAATAATTTCTAAATATATTTCGAGTCATTAAAATTAATATATAAAGAAAATATATTCAATTTCTAGTTCAACAAGTGTCAATATTATTTTTATTTATAATAATAATATTTAATGTTTATGTTATAAGTTTGTTTTACTTTACTAACCAAATAAGTTTTTTAATTTTAATGAATTTAGGTTAGATAAAGCTCGCAGTGAGTTAAAATACTAATAATTAGACGATACAAGTACTAGAGATCTCAGTAATTAAAAAAAAACATATGAAAATGTTAAAAAAATAATGTTTGTAATTTATAAATAAATTTATAATTTGAAAAAATTAATAAGTTACTTTTTGATTCAACCATGTAGACTCTTATATATAAATGATATAAAAAAGTAATTCCCTCACATGATCGGTCATTTCCTCATTATTGATTTTTTTTCATTACCACATATTTTGGATTGAAAGTACGAAAAGTTGGGGACCACCTAATCAGTTGAGATAAGGCACTTAGGTACTATATACTTCTAAGACAAAATCTTCGATTCCACCAACTTATTTTATTTTTATCTAACAAGGTAATTTTTCACAATTTCTCGAGAATTAGCCAATTACATTTTATCTTCAAAATATAGTTCAACCATTGGCATTTATAAGGTATGCAATCAGTATATATAATTTTTGTAGCGTTATAATGAATAAAATACAATGCGATTTTCACTTTCCTGTCGCCACGAAGGTTGGATATACACTGAAGAGTCAATAAAACTGGTATAGGCGTGCGTATGCAAATAACAGAGGTATGGAACCAATCAGAGTAACGCGATGCGGTCGGCAGCTAGATCGGTTACTGCTGTTACAATGGCAGGTTATCAACATTTAAGTGAGTTTGAACGTGGTGTTATAGTCGACGCACGAGAGATGGGACATAGCATCTCCGAGGTAGCGATAACATTTGGATTTTCGCGTACGACCATTTCACGAGTGTACCGTGAATATCAGGAATCCAATAAAAGATCACTTCTTCGACATCGCTGCAGCCGGAAAAAGACCGTGAAAGAACGGGACAAACGACGACTGACGAGAATCATTAAACGTGACAGAGGTGCAACCCTTTCTCAAATTGGTGCAGATTGGATTTGTGGACTGTCCTGCGGGATTAATGGTGTGAATTGCCTCCTGCATACCTTCAGACATTAGTTNCTAAACGATATTAGGCAGGTGTACCAGATTTTTTTGGCTCTTCAGTGTATGTAGTTATCTTTCTGGCTTTTACCTCGAAAACTGTCCTTTGTTTTCGCGCGTCTAGCTAGCATAGCCAATTATCGTCTATATGATAACGGTCATGACCGGTAATGTGTGTGCCACTGTACTATAATAGCTGTATTTATCCTGGAACTAGCTATCTAATATCATTTTCAAGACATATTAAAACTATGCATAGTGTTCCACTCAAGTTTACACAACACATACATGTGTATTAAGATATAATGGAATTTAAGCGTTTCGACGACTTGTTAAAGAGAACAGGCGAGAACACGATGATGGGTATATTTGGCCTGGTTTTGCCTGAATTGATCTTTAAAATAATATTTTTGAGGTTTTTCGCTACCCAGAGCAGGATTTAGTGTTTTAGAAAGCAACTTATGTGAAATTTTCTTCAAAATTGTTAGACAGTCTAAACATGAAAACACATTTACAGCAAATGGTACAAAGAATAAAAAATCAATGCGTCAACTTTATTATAAAGGAATGTTATGATCAATATTTTCGAAACCGTTTTCTGTTAGATCAATTTTCCATTAGTTATTGTGTAAAAAAAATTATCCTTGGTCAATAGCAAGGGTCCTCTGCTCATGGTAGATAATTCCAAATACCAAAACAAGAAATATTACGAAAAATAGCAAAATTATCAGAGGTTTGAGCTAATCCGACACCCACCATATTCTCAATATTAAGCACCATTAAACTACCACATGTATATGAACCTAAGTCACTTGGTGAATGACAAGTTGTTAGAAAACAGGAAGAATGTAGAATGTGCCTTTCGGCACTTCCTTTCTTCAAGTGGGACACGTTTCTTGAGAGATCCGTGTGAATAGTAGGCAGATATGTTTCATTGCAGGAGGAACTCTTTTGAATGAAACTTTATTACAAAAACTAAGTTGTTATGAAATATGCAAAAAATTAGATTTACTTCCGGACAACCTTGTATTCAAAAATTAACAGCATATATTGGATTAATTTATCAGATATTCCAATAAAGTAATAACCATTTCAAAGCAATAAAATACATTATTCTAATACTACATTCCTCGATTTTGAAGTACTGTTTCTTAAAAAAACTTCATGCATTATATGGCCTTTACCAAATTGGAAATAGAATTTTGTACATGAGCAATAATAAGACACGATACACCAGATTTTTCATGTATCTTGTTTAGTAATGAAGCAACATTTACAAATCACGGTGAAGTCAACCCAAGTATCGTGCACTATTGGTCAGTAAACAATCCCTATTGGCTTCGTTAGATGGAATGTCAGCGTCCATGGAATTTAAATGAGCGGTATGGAATAGTGAACCATCATCGCATAGGCCCATTTTTCCTAGAAGGAACACTGGAATCCCAAAAGTATGTCAACTTCCTGAAAGACGAACTTCCACAAATGTTAGAAGACCTTCCACTGCTGACTAGAAGGATCCTCTGGTATCAGAATGACGGTTGCCCATCGCAAAGTGCAAGACTTACTTCAGTTTGTCTTGAACGATTGTTTAAAAATTGTTGGATTTAACGAAGGGGGCCTATATGATGGCCTGGCCATTCGCCAGACCTGACCCCTTTAAAAGTTTTTTTTGTGGGGAACGGCAAAAGACTCTGTATACAGGACACGTACTTATCAAATCAGAAGATATGAAGCAACGTATTACAGCTGCCTGTTCTGAATTTTATGCTTAAATACTACAATGTGTGCAGCAATCTTTCCATGGTAGACTGGAAGCTTGTATTGTAGCTGGTGGTTTTCATTTTGAACACAATCTGTGAAGGACAGTTTTTTTCTTTCTTCTTCAGAACTCACACACTTTTTTTCCGCTTCTGTGCTTCTTAAGTGGATGCTGATATATGTTATGGTAAAATCACAGAAATGTTTAAGATGTTAGATGGTTTTCATTGCAAATACAGAAGAAAATCACACACATGAAAACAGACATGTAATCACACAAACATCACAGCCTAGAAACTAAGCAGTTAAATGCAGGAGACAAATGTAGGTATTTAAAATTTTGATATTATGTTACCATGGAAAATACTTTCACCAGAATCCTGCAATACACACCATTAATATTCTAATTCTCTCTAATTTTACTTTCTTAATGTGAATATCCATTGTTCCAATTAAAAAAAAAATATTTTCTTTAAGAAATACATTTTCTATGAATTATAAAAACTTTGTGTCTGTGTTCCACTTATGTGCCCTTATCTAAACTTAACTTCTATGAAACCAGCATATTAACAGTACCTTCCATTTCAGAAATATTTGTGGTGCAAATATTAGGTGATTAATTCAGTATATGGCAAATTCTCATATGGCATTGTCAACCCAAATAGTGGACGAAAGATGCTCTTAATAGGTGAATTGGTTTTTCATGTTAGATAATGCCAGCATACTACGACTGTTTCATTCAGTATTACAGCACCTAACAGGAAATGTTGTCTTAAAATATTTAAGCAACCATCACCAAAAAAATTGTCTCATACAGAACATTTCCATAAATATAGATGGCTTTCCATTGCAATAAGACGTATGGAATTTTGTGGAAAAATTTTCATGTAATTTTAAATGCACACTGCCGGACATAAAACCGCTACACCTTCTTTCCTTATGTGAAAATTCATTATACCATCACAGGCTGATTGACTGTAGTACAAATAAGTAGTGATTAGTCTTTCACACATAGAATGTGCGTTTTTTAATATCCGCAAAGAACACCTTTAGTTTGGGATCGAGTCTCCTCTCACGGTTATACAGGTAGCGATGCGACGAGGAATTCAATTATACAGGAGGAGAATAGTGTCATGATACACATACCACCATGCTTCCTGTACCTGTACACGTAAAACAGCCAGTGTTTAGGCAGAGGGTTGACGGGGGTGCAAATATCTTCCTATCATATCCCATACGTGTTCAAAAGGGGACAAATCCGGAGACCTTGAAGGCCATTAAATTATGTCCAAATCTTGTAGAGCCTGTTGGATGATGCGAGATGAATGGGATCGAGCATTATCTTGCTGCATTATTTCATAGAGTATGGCGCGCAAAAATTGCAGAAAAAACACACTGCAGAAACTCACTGAGGTATCGCCGTGCTGTCTCCATTCCTTTATCAACCACAAGACATGACCCGGAGTTATGACTGATGGCATACACATCCCATAAAACCTGGTGTCCAGAAAGTATCGCGTTCACGAATCAGTGTGGGAATTTTTCGTTTCCCACTGCGGTGCCAAAAATTTCTACATCCATCATCTGCATTGAGATTGAAGTGGGACTCATCAGAGTTGATATATCTAGAACCATTGACAGCGTGCCTCACAATGCCGATAAGTCATAAGAAAACTGCATAGTGGATGCAGTGCCTTTAGGCCAGCCTCATACTAACGGGAACGAATTATTCTTGTTGAGACTGCAAAATTCAGTGCAGGTTCCACATACTACAGGATCTCTTTTGATGTGGTCCCATGTGCTGTTAATGCACGTCTGCAGTTTCGACGATCTTCTCTATCTGTATTGTATCTGGCCAGGCCAATTTATATCTTACGTGACGTATGATCTGTATGTATTCACGACTGCAGACATGGTGTCACAGTGGTGAATGAATTGCTAAAATTATTAGCGATACGACGACCCGACCATCCGGTCTCCTGCAGTTCGGCCATACGAACCCGTTCACATAGGTTTTGGTGGTGATATTCTTCGCGAGCATGACGTTGTGGCATACTGATCTGTCAATTAACATGCAGACATTTGTCTTTTGAGCCTGTTGTCGGAGACTTTTGAACACAGGGTACTGACCACAAGCACATCCTATATAGCGTATTTCAGTGACGTTCCTGAGACATAACCTACAGTTTTGAATTGCGTAATTGGTACTTATTGTGGTCTTCATTTTGCTGTAAATGGATAACACTTTATGGGTTTAGCAATTTCTATGTCCAGCAGTGTATATGTAAAGCTGATTTTCTAGATAATGGAAAGTTGTAAGATAGTAGAAGAAAGTGAATATTTTTAGTGAATTTACGTTTAAAAAAGACATTCAGTGGAAACTAAGTTTTTAGCACATACACAATACAGTTTCTAAGATAAGGCTCTTACTGTTTGGGAAGTCATTATTTAAAATATAGTTTCAGTATAGATGAAATATAAAACAAGAAGTTCCTGCTATAAACTTTTAGCCCACTTTACTCTACACATATTTGCAAATAATTTGGTTGAGTTAACGATGTGTGCTGTAAAACATATTATAATGACCGAATATCCTATCAGACTTGATAGAAACCGTTCGAGTACTGTAGTTTCTGAGACTTTGTGTCAGACATTAACAATAATTATTTTGCTGGCATTAACTTCCAAAATAGCGAACGTATGAGACAAGTGTGCACAATAGGTACTTTCGAATTGCAATTTTGAGTTCAAAAGGGCGTAACTTAATAGTACCAAGACACGTAGCATATAACACTTAAGTGTAAACTATGCCAAGTTAATACTAAGTGGACAGTTTCCAATAAAATGTGTGTGTTTTTCCACGTTTGCACACCGAAGTTGGTGGTAAAAGGTTGTGGTTTGTTATTTGAGTTTCAATTTCATGTAACAGGAAAATGGTGCACTGTAGAGTTTAAAAATTATTGTATTTATTATATAAAATAATTTGAATTGCGGTATTTTTTTTTTATTCTTCCTCATTTATAATCTTAAACACAAATGTATCAAAGCAGATAGTTCGAAGTTAAGTTTTTTTAGTTAAATTCAATTAATCCATGCTCTTGCTATGTTTATTAGACACAAATGTATCAAAGCAGATAGTTCGAAGTTAAGTTTTTTTAGTTAAATTCAATTAATCCATGCTCTTGCTATGTTTATTAAACACAAATGTATCAAAGCAGATAGTTCGAAGTTAAGTTTTTTTAGTTAAATTCAATTAATCCATGCTCTTGCTATGTTTATTAGACACAAATGTATCAAAGCAGATAGTTCGAAGTTAAGTTTTTTTAGTTAAATTCAATTAATCCATGCTCTTGCTATGTTTATTAGTTGTAATTGGTTTCCTCACAGCTATCTTACATAATTGTAGACAAAAGATATTGCGAATAACAACTTTCAAAGGTTAGCATTAGGTACAACCATAATGCCAAATTTGGTTAAAATTTGCACTGTCTGTTTAGTAGGCATTACTTACCAACCTAAAAACCTGATCAATTTAAAAATAAAATGTTTACATTTGCTTACCTACCACTACTTGTATGCAAAATGTAGTTCCAATTTGTTGAAAAATTGTCGGGATATGGCATAGGACCTTCATTTTTAAGTGGCGGTATCTTTAAAAATAGCGGGAAAAGGCTGTAAATTCGCACATTTATTGCTCGCTATAGGTACAGCCAGGACAAAAAGTTTGGTTGAAATATATATCATGGTACGGTAGATATGAAATTACAAATAAATAAATACATACATCCATTTTGAAAATTATATAGAGCATACTAAAAAATTACATGCTTGTGGATGCCAAAATTTACAGGTATTTGTTGAGCTGTTATGAGGGTTTAGTAAAAAGCCTAACTGTACAGAATGTCCATAAAGTCCTGTTCCCGTTGCAAACGGTTACCACAAACACACAAAAATGGTTAGAAGAATGCTGTTTTCGCCAAAATGTTATGAAAGATCCATATTTTTTGTCTGTATGAGCTTTTTTTTTTGCCGGATTTGAGTAATGCACAATGACAACACAACAGCAAATAGTACAACGTGTGTTGCAGTTTGCGGAGAGCAAGTCGCCGAAAACAGTGCAACAAAATTATTGACGTCAATATCGGACTGCACCGCCCACCAAGCCAAGCATACTGCGATGGGTCAAAAACTTCAAAGAGACATGTAATTATCGTGACCTGCCTCGTGGTGGATGGGCCGGCGTATCAGAAGAGACAATTGTTAATGATCGAACAGCACTCGTACGGAGCCCCCATAAATTACTTAGCCGTGCTTCGCGGGAATTGCACATGTCGAGTTCAACAGTGTACAAACTGATACATAATCATTTAGGTCTGTATGCCTACAAAGGCAAACTTACTCAGGCTCTGCAGCCAGACGTCCACCGTCGGCGTTTCGACTTTACCTTCTCCATGATTAACACCGTTGCACAAGACAGTGACTACCTGACGAAAGTTCTTATTTCAGATGAATCAACCGTCCATGTAAGTGGCGACGCCAATCGCAACAAAGTGCGGTTAGGGGGGTCAGAAAATCCACACCACAATCATGAAATCATTTGTGACAGTCCAAAAATCAATGTGTGGTGTCGACTCATACGACAGGGTGGTCGGGCCTTTTTTTCTTTTGCAGAAACAATAATCACATGGGATACCAACCAAGAAGGGCTAGAACTTGGTTTTCCCTTAAGTAGAGGAGTTGCAACCTAATATATTTTTCCAACAAGAGGACGTGCCATCTCATTGGAGCCATAATGTAAGACGGGTTTTTAATGAAACGTTTCCAAAAAGATGGATCGGCCATGGCCTCCACGCTCTCCAGATGTAACATATTTAGACTTTTTCTTGTGGAGTTATATCAACGGTTGTAAGTAAGCAAATCCAGTTCCTGACATTAAGGCACTCAAATTACGGATAACGGAAGGTATCGAGCGTGTCAGTGTTGCTATCCTTGTCCGTACTTGGGAAGAACTGGAATATCGCCTGTACATCCTGAGGGCAACAAAAGGAGCTCACATTGTAGTGGTGTGATTATAGACACAAACTTTCGGTCATGTGGAACGTTTTGGCGAAAATATGAACCTTATAACTCTTTTTGAGTGTTTGTGGTAAACGTTTGTAATGGTAACGGGACTTTATGGACAACCTGTATTATTGCTGCAGTATTATTCAAAATGGCCAATAGGTTAAGGGCATGAGTTCCTGGACTTAAGTATTACAGTATTTTCTCTTGAAGTACTTAATTGGTTTCAAATAATTTGAATATTTGCAGAGATATTATAGAACGAAAAATTAAAAATGGCCATCATTTCGGAAGTGGTTAAAAAATATAATAGCCTTCCTGTGTTAAGTGGCAGGATTAAGAAGTTCTTAGAGAGGGGACACAAACAGAGTAAGGCAATCTCATAAGCCTGTTTTTTCTTTGAAAAGTAAGTTTACAATTCTGGTATCCTTCCTAGTCACATTGAATAGACCAAGTCTGGTGGAATGTGAAGCGAGGCTTAAAAATGTATATGGGGAGCATGCAAATGTGCACAAAAGTACCCACAGGAACAAACAGGGATGTACAAACCAAACGCCATTTTGGACACACTCCACTGCAGTGGGTCTCGTAGAAAACTACAATAATACTTAGAAAAAACAACACAGAGCACAGAATGGAACCAAGTTGGACAACTGTCGTCAGTAGATATAAAAATCAACACAGAGAATTCCAACTACATATCCGATCGAATTGAAAGTTTAAAAAAAAATATATTTCCTTTAACAATACAATATTTTCATATCATTCTTTATTTTGCTCTAACTTTCCTACTATTACTCAATGTTTGCAGGGAACTTGTACAGAAGCACATCCTGTAACAACATAACAACACATGGTAGTTACATAGGTAAGCTTGTGAAGGAAAAACTGATTGTTTTCTCTGCTGCTGGGTCCCAGGAGCCACTCGTCTGCGTCGCTAACTACTGCAGCCGGTGGCGATTTTTGTTCGGTCTGGGACACGAGCACTTAAGAAATCCGGGTTTGATGACAACTTGCTTTGTGGAACTGGGGTGTTAGTACGAAATGAAATGCTGTATGTCCACTTTTAGTCTCAAAAACTAAAAATAGTAAAATTATATATTGTAAAATAAAAGTTTTCTTAATCCAAGCTTATCTTCAGATATAGAAAATGGCAAAAAAAATATTATATAGGCATAAGTTACCGTCTTAGAAGAATCCATCACACTACCAAAAATACATGCGTTGGGTGTTAGTGTTGATTATTAAAAATAATTCAAAAGCTATTTGCTGAACTGCATGGTTATCTCATGACTGTTAATATGGTTAGATCTCAGGAAAAATTTTGAATTCAGAAATTAGGCTAATTGCATCAATTGGAAGAAACTAGATATGTGTTTCTTCTGGAAAGTATACACATTAGCAGTTTTATTAGAGAAACCAGCCATGTTGGAGAAATTGTGTTGTGTTCACCCAGTTGAATGTAATGGTGACCAGCTAGGCATGACTGGGTTATTGTTGAACATTTATTGACTGTCTGAGTAATAGTTGAGTACAAAATTGGGAAGAACCAAGATCTCAGGGCATTTGACCGTGGCTAGATCGTTGGGACCAGAAATATGGGGCACTCTGTCTCTGACATCGTACAAACACTAGGATTTCCACAGGCCACCATATTAAGAATGTACTGTGAGTTAACAGATTTGGATAAAACCACTGCCAGCAGGGACAACTGGCATGGCGTACAAAATATGGATGAAAGGAGTTGCCATCGGTTAGCATGGTTTTGGTGACAGCAGATAAAGAGGTCACATTGCATCAGATCGCTTGGGAAAAGATCACCTGAATAGATGAGTCGAGGTACACTTTGGTACATGCCGATATGAGGTTGTGAGTGTGTCACCAAGCACATTCGTTGGATCCATTGTGTCAGCGGTGTACAATTCTGGTCTGTTGTGGTATCTTCATATGGGGAATGCTAACATGTTTTTTTATGAAATGCGTCCCCTGTTATGTGTGTCAACGTCTGTCACTGGCGAACAATACATGGACCTGCTGGCAGATCATGTGCGCCCATTTCTGAACATACAACACCAACAGCCTCAAAGCTGGTTGCCTGGCCCCCAAGGTCACCCAATTGCAATCTATTAAGGATTGCTTATACAGAAATCCTCTTTATCTGCTGTCAAGAAAGGTGCGCGCGCCGGGATCAAACTCCTAGACATCTTCATGCATTCTGGGAGGCTGTGAAGCGGATTATCATGGGATCCGACCACCACCGGTGCTTTGTGGAGTCCATGCTATGCCGCATGAACACAGTCACCAGGGCGAAAGGGAGTGATACATGCTACTAGGCAAGTAGTGTACCTATACCGAAGCTGGTACAATGTATTTTAAATGGGTAGTGTGCGGCTCAGGCTGAGAGCCTCCTACTGAGTATCGACTAGAGACGAGGTCAGTAGTTTTCGGATCGACTCGAGGGTGCTGGAAGCCTTCGACTCGGGTTTTTATGGACATACCCGAGAGTGATCATATGATATGCCCACTAATTTTCAAGCATATTTGTCTGTTTCTGGTAGCCATATTACTTTTTATAGGCATAGAATATGTAAAATCGAAAATCTGAATTTAATATTCCTTTAAAAAAATTTTTTTTATGTAAAACATTTAAGTATTGTTTGTTAATTGCTCTCGAAATTGTAAATAGGGTATAGCAGAACCATGCAAAATTCTCTGATTCAGTTACTACATCTCTGTTCTCCTTTCTTGAAGTCTAATAATTACACAATGTCGGAATATGCACATTATTGTCTGCCTCGATTGTTTTGTTAACACAAATATGAAAGACAGATTATTTATATTTATATGTATGTATATGTAACCAATCCAAGCCCATCGTATGAGTAACGACACTCGGCACAAGTATGATATAATCGTGGTATGGATCAGGTTCTACCAGCATTTTGAAAATCATAGTTGCCTATGGTTTACAAACAAATAGGCCCTTGAGACTTGGAATTTACGAGGGCCGATCGGGTGATATTCTTATCTTCTTACCATTACTAAGCAATCCTCCGCACCAATATTCACAAATCCTCAACAAACCTCCGCACAAATCCGCACCGATCATCAACAATCCTCCACGCCAATCCGCACCAACCCTCATCAATACTCCGCACCAACCCGTATCAATCCTCAACAATACTCCTATCACCAAACCGCAGAAATCCTCTACAACCCTCCCCAGCAATCCGAACCAATCCTCATAAATACTCCGCATTAATGAACACCAATCCTCAGCATCCATCCACACCAATCCTACGCACCAATCCACACCAATCCTCAACAATACTATGCGCCAATCAGCACAAATTCTAAACAATCCTTACAATCATATCCGCACCAATCCTCAGTATTCCTACGCACCAATCCACACCAATCCTCAACAATCATCCCCACCATTCATTCCTCTACAATCCCCTGTACCAATCTGCAACAAACCGCATCACCAATATGCAGCAATCGTAAACAATCCTCCACTCCAATCCTCAACAATCCTGTGCACCAATATGCAACAATCCTCATCAATTCTTCAAATCAATCGTCAACAATCCTGCGAAATCCTCCCAACCAATACCTGGCAATCATTTTCACCAATCCTCGCCAATCCTTCGCAATCCTCACCAATTCCCAGCAATCCCTCGATCAATCCCAGTCCCCCCTTTCGTTCCTTCGATCAATCCTTCTGTTTGTACCTCACCCCCGAATACATATAGAAATTATATTCATTCGTAATTTCCAAAATTCGTACATGTTGACCGAATTAACGTTTTTATGCAGTCCACTATCCATGCATTTTTTGTACTTAAAGTTTTCATTAATATTCTGTATGCGGATCATTAACTTAATAATTGAGAGCTCATAGCACCACTTTAAGTTGTGAGGGATAAAAGAAATCGACAGACACAAAAAATAAAAAAATTTTTTTTTTTAAATAATTTATTCTCAATTTACACATAACAATTTCAGAAGAAAGCAGTTCATCACACCGCACTATGAAACCTCTTTCGTTCAGTTGTTTAATGAATGATGCGTGAGAGGTACCTACATTTTGCAGATCAATAAAATGTCTCAATCAATCAACGTGTTCATTCCAGTCATCGGAAAATGGGTAGTCGGTATTCTCATCATCTTCCGCCTTCTTTGTGTCGCTTGGTGTTGCAAATGTGGAATAGAGGTGTGTTATTGTATCGATAAATTTGCCATCATCTTCAACTCCATGACTGTCATCATATTCATCATCAGTGCAGTCTTCATGATCGCCATCACTTCCTATTTCATCCTCAATATCAAGTTTACTTTTATTTGCAGTAGGATTTGTATGGTCATCAGTATTTTGAGCCGACGACCGTTTATTTTCTAGTTATTCAACTTCATGAGAAAGTCATACAAGTGTAAATTCTGCCAAAAACCGTCTCTACTGCATTAATTCCCTCTTTTGCATTAACTGTCCGATCATAATCGTCTGTGGAATCAGTACACATCGATGCAGCAGGGAGTACTGAAAACAGCACTTACTGGCTCTCAAAAGACGAATCCTTGCAGTTATTGATATCGATCTTCAATGTCCAGTCTTACATAAACTACATGTGGCTACTGTGGTAATGTTTCCTCATGCAAAAACGACTCTTCGTACAGGCGGTTCTCTCATGTCACCGAGCATTTTGACCAAAGGTGAATACGCTGTCGCAGAATCTGCAATGACGGCAATCAGGTAGCGATGATGCAGGTTCCGCTCCATGATCGTTGGGATCAAGGGCAGGCCTTTGTAGTCGCAATTCATCTTCCTTGTATCAAGAAAGAGCCCTTCCAAATTGATGTTAAGTTCCCAAAGTCTAAACAAATATTAAGGTATCAGTATGCAGAGCAGCTCTATGTATATACATTATCCCATTACTCGTAAAACGCCGTTCAATATTTTCTAAGACCGAGAGATATTAATAAATTTAATGACTTTGGGCATCGAACTCGGGTGCCTACGCCATACCCACCTGAGTTATATTGTTTAAAAATATGTATAAACTGCATATAAAGACTAAACATTGAAACATTTCTGTAAGAACATCGCTAAAAAAAAAGGTTTCCGGAACTTGGGTCACTAATCGAATTGCCATTCCTATATCCGATGCCTAAAACTTGCATTCCACATTTATTATTCATTCCTAAAGCAGTCTCCGAAACACTGAGAAAAATTACCAAATTGTTTCTATTTCCTATAGAAAATTCCCATTTTTAATAGTTTTGGGTTACGAACTCGTGAACCTACATCATTCCTAAGCGGTGGATATTGCAAAATAATATATATCGGGTGTACGTAATCAGTCAGTAGTTCACGCACGAACCTCACTGATAAGCTTGGAAAACTTTCGTAACCAAGCGAATAGCGAACCACTTATTATTACATTCCGACCCCTTAATTATTTTCCTAAAACTCTCATTTCGTCTTCATTATATATTCCTGAAACATTCTTCCATCACTGGGTAAGAAAGCAAATTTTTTCTTAATCCGATAGAAAATTAACATACTTTTATAGTATATTAGGTACATACATATATGCAGCTAAATAGACAAAAACATCACGTAAAACGTTGGTTAAAAATGATTGGAAACTGGTGTCATTGATAGAAATGCTAACGATTATTTCATTTCGACCCCTAAATTATTCTCATAAAACTCTCATTTCGCCCTCATTATATATTGCTCCCATCACTGAGTAAAAACAGAAATTTTTTTTCTAAGTCTGATAGAAAATTTAAATAGTTTTTTTTTGTGTTTCTAACTGGAGACACTGCATGCCTAAACGATGACTATTGCTTAAATATATATATAAATCGGGTGCGTATAAGAAAATAGTTAGTCAGAAAAAAATGTACAAAGATTGTTAAAATTGATCTAATTCACAGGACGGTAATCGATCACATGTGGACCCTATATCACCCCATATCTTCCTTATTCTTTGTCCAAAATTTGTCCAAGAGCCCACTTTTTATGTTTCATAAATCATATATTTATAATGAATTTATCCCGCGAATTTTAATTAAGTGTCACCTAGGTGTTTATTCAATGGAAAGCCAGTACTGTGCTTATCTTCGTGCGGGCAAATGGTTTCTGGAAGCAGGAGGTAGGAGTTTCTGCCATATTGGTTGTCATCCCTGGCGCGGCCCTGGCGTCTTCCAGTGTCTTTGGCGATCATGTTGTGGTCCCATGGTGGCCATCTTTGTTACCCTTGTCCCAAAACCATCATAATCACACTACTGGCTTTCCATGGAAGAATCACCTAAGTGATTCTTTATTAAAAATCGCTGGAATAGATTTGGTATAAATATATAGTGTATTAAACATAAAAAGTAGGCTGTTAGACAAATTTTTGGACAAAGAATAAATGATGACACGGGGTCCACAGATCGATTACTGCCCTGTGTATTAAATAATTTTTAAAGATCTTTGTACACTATTTTCTGACCAATTATGTTCTTATACACACACGATATAAATATTTAAACAATATCCATCGTTGAAACATGTTGTAGGGCCCCAGTTCGAGACCCGAAACCATAAAAATATTAATTTTCTATCAGATCTGGAAGAAAATTTGCTGTTTTTACCCAGTGATAGGTGAATAACATAATAATCACAATGAACATTATTATTAAATCATTTTAAAAGTATGAAATTTGGTCTTAGATTAGGGTTTTGAGTTTGTGGAACAACATTAGGCACCACGTTATTGATTGTAATATTTTAGATGAATAATGCTTTGTGCTATGTTTAAAACATTTTTTTAATTTTTATTGAATACTTCTAATAATTATGTTGTTATAATAATTTGTTTCTGTAAATTTTAAATTTTATTTTTAGTTTATACTGACCAGTTTTTCTAATCGAAGGAAGTAACTTCATGTGTAACCAAATTTTAAAACTTTTCGGCAGCTGGTAGTTTTTATTTTACAATTAAATCACATTTACTATGTTTTTATGATAATTTTATTATTTTCATTATAAGGTACGGCTGTCTGGGAAAAAACCATTTACATTTTCATAATTTTTATTATAATTACAAACACTTTTGTAATCGCTTGTTTAATATATTTATATTCTATAATATTACAAATATCTTTAGCCGCAAACTATGGATATATTTTTTAATCTAAAACAAATGTATCTTTTCTTATATTCAATACAAAAAATTTTTCATATCACAAATTATGTTCATTTATATAAAACATTTAGTATGAAAATAGAAAACAGTGCATTTATTAATATATAACATATTTAGAAAGATTTAAATATTAATATTTGAAATAATAATGTACAATATAAAATATACAAAATTATGAAACACTATATTCATATATATTTATTATTTTTAATAAATTTTAATAATCTTTAATTCTATATCGTTCCATAAATGATACATAAACCTCATCTTTTCTATCTCCATCGTGATAAATTAAAAATTCTAACAAATTTTCAGGTACTTTGTCAAAAAAATTTCAAAATTTTTTAAAATTAGGATATAAAGTAATAAAAAAAGAAAACTTCTCTATTTTTGTGTATGTTTCTTTTAAATGTAATTAACATTACTATAGTATTGAATTAGAATTTTATATAAAATCAATAGAATATCTTTACAATTGGATTAACGTAATTTTTGAAATCCGTAAAGGAAATGAAAATAAAATATACATTATCTAATAAAATATTTATAAATTCAATAAGTTCTGTATATATTTAAATAATTAAAAAATAACTGCTTATAACGTGTTTATGTAACTTGTTTCATATATATATATATATATATATATATATTAGGTTAATAGAAATAATAGTGTTTTAATTCCTTATTTAGAGTATTTTAGAACATACATTTATAATATAAATAAATACATTTTTAGATATGAAAAACAATTCTCTTGTATTCAATAATACGAAATCTCTGTTTGTCTTAGATGTTAAAACTAATATTTGGTTTTAGGCTAAAGATATTTCTAATATTTTTTAATACAAATATTTTAGTAAAGCAATTTAAGATCATGTACATCAAGAAGATTTAAAAAAAGATACGAAACAAGATGAGAAAATGCCATGTTTAAATTGCGATTAAAAAATACCATTTTCATAAACAGAAGAAATCTTAAAATTTTTGTGTAAGTAAAAAATTTGTTCATAATAATTTCAGATACAATAAATAATCATCTAAAACTGAATTTAAATTAGAATATCATAGAAAAATCTAAATAACAAGAAACTATTGGATAAATAACAAATTATTTTTAAAATTTGAACCCTTACAAACAATATCAGAATACCACTACAGAATCGACTTGAATTTTGAAGATACAAAAGTTAAATTATATATGCTCAATAATAATTTTTCTTATTAAAATGTTTCAAAAATACTTTACATCTAATAATTACTCTGTATCTATCATGCAATAGAATATTTAGATTACCCTATAATCACAGCATAAATTCTTGCCATAAATTATATTTATAGTCCATTCATGGTTTCTTCCAACTTTTGTGAAGCCCTGCTAAAGTTGTACTTCCAGAATATTCATCAGCCTCACGCGAACAAACTTAACCAAGTACAGAAAATTTCACCGGAAGGACAATACATGGCATTAGTGTGCACTCTGTGTAATAATATTCTGCATAACAACTATTTCTTACTAAGTGTTACCAAACTACCTGTTTTCTCTCTATTTTCATAGGATGTTCACGGTAAAATGAGAATTTTGAGGCCCTAGTTACTTTTTTCTTTGAGCCATATTTTATCCTTTAACCACATTTGTAAACAAATATTGCCAAGTAAGTCATAAACACTGTATGTATATTCCACAGCATTCGGAAGTTAACATCTAGGGCTAAAATAGATCATATTTATTTACCATTATTCCAAATGAGAGCGCTTTCAGAAGGGCTCAATTTAATGTGAATAGCCTAAATTAATTTTAATTACGCTTGAAATATTATAATTTATAGGTAAAATATAAGTAAATTAGTAATTTAACCAAAAAATATGATATTTTTATTTTAACAGAAGTTTACTATACTTGCGATTCATGGAATTTTTATGAAACAACCAAACAAGTCATACATGGGGTGATTTTTCAAATATTTGAATCAAAAGTGCGAAGACACAGCTAATGGACTATATAGTTTAAGACATTTATTATTTATAGTTTTTATTTGCATGCAACTCTTTTAAATATTTAAACTAAAGAGAGTTTATCAACTTGTTGATCAATGGATGCATCGTTATTTATGGGCGATTCCGCTGTAGACGATTCTTGAAATCAATTTCCAAATCACAGTATTTGTTACTTTTTTTGATGTCAATACACAGAAGATCTAAATTTAATAGTTAAATAATTTTTTTGGACCTTAGTTCATATTTAAATTTTTGATGCGCTTAGAAACATTTACATTTGAACGTTTGGTACAAACTGAAAATCGGTGCCTTGCAACACTCGCGCGAAACAGCTGTTACCGACAGTTTGAGGTTATATTTTACCGGTTAATCTTGTAGTGACAACATTCGTTTATTTGTTCATACAAAATCATGAAAGTACTCGGTATTCCTTTTTAAGCCATATTGACTTCAAGAAGCTATTGTTAGCTTGTTGCACCCGCGATATAAATATATGAAAGTTTGGTTTTCTCACAGAAAGTAAGTGCTAACGTTTTGAAACTTCGTAAAAGTAAGAATAAATCAAAGGAAAACTTAAATTAATGGTAATTAAGAGTATGTTGTAAGTTGAACTGAAAAAAAAAGACTCAAATTGGTTGCACCCGCGATCGCGATATTAGGATCGTGGGTGCAACATTTTTGACACCTAACATTATGGTTATCTAATTGAGTTATAAAGCCTTGGATAATTATATTATGATGTGTATGAAGTGTGTTCAAAAAATAAGGTGACTTGTTATTTTTTGACTTTGTCTCGATAAATATTTATGTATTTATCCATACATATTTTGTCCCCTTCAAAGTAATCCCCCTCAGATATAATACACTTGTGCCAGCGCTTTTTACCAATCCTCGAAGCACTTATGATATGCGCATTTTGGTATGGCATTGAAGTCTCCCAGGTCTTTATCTCCTCAATCGTGGCAAACCTCCGTCCTTTCATGGGTCTCTTCAGTTTTGGGAACAGGAACAAGTCACAGAGAGCCACGTCCGGTGAATACGGTGGCTGATGCATGATTAAGGTGTTGTTAAGATTACGCTGTTGTTAAGATTACGGTGTTGTTAAGATTACGGTGTTGTTAATACAGATTCTTTGATCCATTGTTTGCGATAGCAAAAATTCGCCAAGCGCACCAAAACACGTCTAACCTTTGTATCTGTCACAAACAAACTAACAATGCAAAATGGCTGATAATTTCAACATATGTTGGGGACATGTGTACAACATGACAATAAAAACAATCGATAATCAAATGTATGTAGCCCTCGAAATTAGCAAGGTCGCCTTATTTTTTGAACACACCTCGTATAATTAGGGATTTATATTTAATAGGTATTTATGTTAATATTTAACTATTTATTATAGGAAGCTCGGCGAAAATGACAGGAGAACAACGGAAAGAGACTGCTTCCCAGAAATATAGGAGAAAACTGAAAGAAAATGCTGAACTTCAAGCAGACCATCTCCGTCGAGAAAGGGCTCGTGATTCGAACCGGAGAGAAGTAATGAAAAGGAAAATGGAGGCAGATGAAGATTTGAAAATACTGGCCAGAATCAGATCAAGAGAAAAAATGCAGGCGACTAGAAAACGTCGTCAAGAAGAACAAATACAAGGAACATGCGCTAGATACAGCAGTCTTCGCACAATGGGAAAGGCAGTGGCAAAAGTGAAGCGTAATCTTCCTGCTAGTCCCACTAAATCAGTAGAAGTTGTAAAAAAAATAGCTGCTGAATTCCAAGTTACTGTGTCTGACAAAAATTACTCCGCTAAAGCGATGCCTCGGAAACTTACGGATCAAGTCAAAAAACCCGATTTGTGATTTCTATGACAAGGACGATATTAGCAGACAAATGCCTGTGATGAAAGATTTGAAATCGATCAAGTCAAAAACCGGGAACGAAGTTAAGAATGCAGAAGAGAACAATGATTATGAGCATCCGTGAAGTCTTCGAACTCTTTAAAACAATTTACCCCGAAACATCTGTGGTAAGACACTTTTTTTATAAAGAGAGACCTGCTCACGTTCAGCCTATCTACGATACTCCTCATAATGTTTGCGTATGTACAACACACTCAAACTACATAAATCTCCTTCCCGCTATTTCGAAAAATGCGCCAGACTTTCCGAAAACGCACCAAAAGCTGCTGAACCAGGTATCGTGTAGTGTTAATAATGAAGATTGCATGTCCAACATTTGCGATGTATGCGAAGAATCAAACATTTGGGATATTGCCCTACATTCAAATCCCAGTATTAATTGGAAGGTCTGAATTTTTCAGCATCACAGGCCAAAACAGATCGTAGTTTGCAAACCTTTCTATGGAGCGCTAGAAGAACTAAGTGACAGCACTGCTAAATTCAAGCTGCATTTTTTCGTTAAAAATGTTCAGTCCGAGTACTTTCAAAATGCAAAACAAGACCTGGCCAGCGAGAAAGCCATTGTACAAATAGACTTTGCTGAGAACTATGGGCTGATCAGTCAAGTCGAAATACAATCAGCACATTGGTCTCATAGGCAAGTCACGCCATTCACATGCTGTATTTGGACTACCGACAAACTCTATTCAGTGATTATAGTAAGTGATGAATTAAGCCACAGCAAATACACTGTGCATCTCTTTTTGCAGAAAATGTTTCAATATATTAAGTCGATCAATGGTAATATTACATCTGTATACGTCTTCAGCGATTATTGCGTGGCTCAATTCAAGAATCGGTATGTAATAGCAAGCATGAATGCACTCAAAACAGAACACGGATTCACTCACCTCGAATGGAACTTTTTTGCTGCCTCACATGGCAAAGGTTCCGTCGATGTCGTGTCGTGTCAAAATATCAGTGTGGATCGCTGTTAAGTCCCGGAGAGCTATAGTCAACAGTGCCCAAAAATTCTATGAACTGGCACGCAGTCTCTCTACAAACATTCTCTTTATGTTCGTATCAAAAGAACAAGTTGAAGAGGGGAAGGCCATGTTAGATAATAAATGGGAAGGGCTGAAAAATATACCAGGCATTCAATCAAATCATTTCTTCCAATGTAAAGAGGGTAACATCATTTCTGTGGCGCGAACCTCTCAGTCTCATCTCAAGAGTACGTTGGTTTTGAAAATTGCCACCGAAACAGAAAGTGATTGGGACGATGAAGATTTGGAACCTATTTCACGTTTGGTACACAAAGAAACTCCTGATGTATCTTTGCCTTCAGTATCGGATCAGAGAAAATCCTTCATACCATGTAGGACAAAATTGCGCGTTTCCGATGTTTACAGTGACTCAAATGATGAATCTTTATATGATGAATCTTTGACAACGTCTCATGAACCTTCGAAGTTACCAGTAGAAGTATGCTCTGAAACTGGTGCTTTAACTGCTGTTTCATGAAAAGATATTTGCGCTGGTTTGTACGTGCTCGTACAGCTGCTCTGCAAGACCGGCAAAAATGTTACACAATATCGCTATGTGGGGGTGTGCCAGAGCGATGTAGATGAAGATGGAGAAGTTAGAGTACAATTTCTGAAGACAATTGATGGTAAACGTTTAATTGAAATCTTGACTGACCTGAAAAATTCGCGAGTTCAACGACCTGCAGGCTGAACTCTAAAGTCTTGTGTACAAATATGCGGATGTGAAATGCACATTGGAGGTTTGTTGTCACAGTGGAAGGCGACGATTGGGCCAGCATTCACCAGGAGGTGTCAAACATCGTGTGATCCAATGGCTGAAGATATATACACACACGTGTTTTGAATTCTAGTTTGTCCCAAAATGAATGAGCGAATTTTTCAGGTCTCTATGAATGACATAGCAGACGTTCAATTTGAAGACATTATCGCAAAATTGGAAGCACCAGAGAAAAATATTGATGGCAATAATATATTAATAGAATTTTCGGCAAATATTGACGTATTTGAAAATAAATAATTAACTTAAATGCAAAAGAAGTGTACTAATTAGTAATATACATTGTTTGATCTCTTATTTTGTTCACATTTTGCTTATAATAATGTTTATATTCACTTACGTAAGACGCGTTGCACCCGCGATAATTTGACATTGCACCCGCGATTGCTTCAAAAGTGAATAATTCATTGTTTATTTTTTTTTCAATATTTTTTTATTACTTTGGTCAATATATTTATTGTCTTTCATAACATGAAGGCATAATACAACAAATGTTTCACATTTAACAGACTTTTGTGTTTTTGTACTATTATCTGGAAAGGTGAGCCAATTTTGTTGCACCCGTGATAGCACTTTAAACCTCCCTGGTGACTATTTGTGTATTACATTTAAATTCTTATAAACAAATCAAAAGAGAACAGGTTAAAATGTAGCCTTTCAAAAAATAATTCAATTAAAAATGTTTTTTATTATAATAGTAAGAAATTATAAATACGTCTAATGTTGCACCTGCGATAATGGAATCGCACTTATATATAGAAATGTATTATAAGTAAATTAATAACATTTTTAAACATTTTTATAAAATAATTTGTTATGTGGAAGACATTACAATCAAGAAATGTAAAAATGCGGTGAAGAAAATTATATCGCATCTTTTCACTCACATAAAAAAAATATAAACTCTCTATAATGTGCAAGAATGGTATAAATCAGTATATTAAGAACATTTGAAAAATAATGAAAACATTAATAATAAAAAACTAGAAAAAACACTTTGTCAAAAACTAGGCATATATGTTTGTAGAGCATAACTCAAAAATTGTAAACAAATAAAATAATGTGGTAAAATACAAAAAGAATATTTAACTAAAAAATTTAGAAACAGTGAAGGAATGAAAGACAAAAATTTCTTTTCTCGTCATTCTTTTACAAGAGAAAGACATTCTCATATATGTAGATTATGTACAAATATATAATAAATACAATATTATCACATAAATAATAGAATAAAAATTTGTATAACAAAAATTAAAAATGGAATTAATATTGAATATCTCAATTTTATAAAAAAAAAATTCCTATATAAGTGGAACAACAAAAAATCCATTAAATGAAAGTTTTTTAATTACAATAATTGGCCAAATCTTTAAAATTAAAAATTGAAAAGACTGAGAAAGGACGGTTTAAAAACATGAATTTCTGAACATTTCCAAAATTTGTTACAAAAAAAAGAAAAATATAATAAAGCATTACCATATGCNTAAAAACATGAATTTCTGAACATTTCCAAAATTTGTTACAAAAAAAAGAAAAATATAATAAAGCATTACCATATGCCGATGAAGATAAAACAGATATTACAATTTTAAGACCTGAAGTGTGTTGGATTGATTACGTTATTGATTAATCAATTTATTGTAAATCGAAGGAATACCTTCTAACAAAATTTTATATATAATATTGAAGATGCTTATGGGGAAAAGATTAAAAAAGACATTTAAGAAATCTGTTAGTATTCAATTAGTAGCTGTAGTGAAATATCATAAATTAAATTAAAATTGTGATTTTGTTGGTTTAAGTAAACTTAATTCTAATTCCAGAAGAAATTGTATTTAAACTTTAAATTTAAAAACATTCAATAATATACTTATATATGCAAAAACTAAATAATAAGAAAATTCTAAACTTTTATTCAAAAATTTATTACAGTTGATATGCAATGTGATAAAGAAAACCCACTTAGACGAGGAACTTATATGGAATTACAAGCATTTATTAAAAATAAGAAATATAGAATAAATTATATGAATATAATAAATTCAATAAATATAAATGTTNATTACAAGCATTTATTAAAAATAAGAAATATAGAGTAAATTATATGAATATAATAAATTCAATAAATATAAATGTTAAAAAAAAAGAAAACCAACATGTTTTTACTATGCTTTAGAAAGTATTTTAAATCCTGTTGATCATGCTTATATGCCAGGTGTTTATAATATGGAAAGATATGAATAATTTAATTTGAATATTCAGTTTTTGCAATATTTCTATCAATTATTATAAATTTGAAAGTACAATATNGATATGAATAATTTAATTTGAATATTCAGTTTTTGCAATATTTCTATCAATTATTATAAATTTGAAAGTACAATATTAAAATTATTATACAGGCCGAGTATAAATGAATACCCCATTTTTCAAGGTTTATAATGTCAAAAAAAAATACAACCCAATAAAATGAACCATGGAACTGTTAAGTTTGTTTACCATATCTCAATAAATGTTCAATCTGACCACAAAGATCGGCCCGAACGACATCTACGCGATGATGAAACTCGTTCCAGACTCTTGTCAGTATGTCCGGTGTTACGGTTTGGATGGCTTGCGTAATTCTAGCTTTGAAGTCGTCAATGTTATCCGACAATGGTGGACGAAACACTTGATCCTTTATGTATCCCTAAATATAACAAATCGCACGGGGTAAGATTCGGGCTCCTTAGGGGCCAGTGATGAAGATCCTGGTCACTAGCTGCGCCTCGATAAATCCAGCGTTGAGGCAACGTCTCCTTTAGGTATCCGAGAACAGCTAGGGGCGAAGAGGTGGCGCACCATACTGCTGGAAAATCAAGTCCCCCGCCGCCTCTTCTAACTGAGGAAATATCCACTCTGTAAGCATGTCTAATTAAGGGATTCCAGTAACAGTGGACTCGTGGAAAAAGAAAGGGCCAAAAACAGTGTCTTTGGATACAGCACAAAACACATTATCTTTGGGGGAAGCGCGCTTGTGTTCGGTGGTTTCATGTGGAGACTCATGATCCCATATCCGCACGTTGTGCCAGTTCACCGTACCATTTGTATGGAACGTCGCTTTATTGCTAAAAACTGCCTTTGAAATGAAGGCATCGTCTACCTCGTTCTGGGCACATAATGAAAACATCAGACTGTGCCCTTCACATTGACGTGTCGAAAGCGAGCTCGCTTCCCCTCACCACCTCAAACCGAGAGTTACGAACGCTATCCAAACCGTAACACCGGACATGCTGATAAGAGCGTGGAAAGAGTTTGATTATCGCGTAGATGTCGTTCTGTCCGCTCATTGTGGTCACATTGAACATTAATAAATTAATTGTAATCAAACTTCACGGTTACACGGTTAATTTGATTGCTCAATAAAGGTTGTAGTTGTTTGGTTTTGATATTATAGACCTTCAAGTTTGGGGTATTCTTTTATACTCAATCTGTATATTAGTCACAAGTATAAAAAACTTGCATTTTATNTAGACCTTCAAGTTTGGGGTATTCTTTTATACTCAATCTGTATATTAGTCACAAGTATAAAAAACTTGCATTTTATGTCAATTTATTATTATATCAACAACACACAGTTGGAACAAGATATATATATATATATTTATAGTTTATTAAAAGGTCAAATTCATANATAGACCTTCAAGTTTGGGGTATTCTTTTATACTCAATCTGTATATTAGTCACAAGTATAAAAAACTTGCATTTTATATCAATTTATTATTATATCAACAACACACAGTTGGAACAAGATATATATATATTTATAGTTTATTAAAAGGTCAAATTCATAAAAAAAAAAATCAACATATGGATATATGTATAATACTTTTATTCAAAATTTCATTTCAAAAAAAATTAAAAAATCAGCAAATTCAAATCTCTGTTCAAGAAAAACAATAATAACAATGTCAATTAAAAATTATATTCGAAGATATAAACCTAACGGTGATGAACATATACTATAACACTTTATGGTAATTGTACACAGAAAAAAAAAGCAAATAAAAATATTACGTATACCACAAACTCTTTTCATGTACATATTCAAAATAGTTTTATTTCACCACAAACAGAAGAAAAAAAAAAGATATTTAAATATTAACATATTAATTAAAAAATTTTATGAAGATATTATTTATTATGTTAAAAAAAATATAGTGAAATTTAAGGTTAAATTATGAGAATAAATTTGAGTGATGATATATATTTTTAATTAATTAATACTCAAAAATATTTTAGTAGAAAGTATTCGAAGATGAAGAAGTTATTGATCACGATCATGTCTCTGAAGAATTTAAAGGAATAAATAGCATTTAATTATTGTATTTAAATTGACAGCTTCCAAAATTTATACAAGTCAAAATCCATTACTTAAGATATAACTCAAGTTCAGACACAAATATCTTAACGAATTCTATAAAAAATTATATCCATTTTAAAAAAGAAATTTGTTGATTTTTAAAATGTGTTAGGTGTAATAAAATTTTATAATAAAATTATTGAAAATGTAAAAAATGTTAGAAACAAATGATTGTTCCCAAATAAATATGATATACAAAATACAACTATGGAGTTCCAATTTACCAATATTCATAGATTTATAAGTAAATAATAGCCGAGTTGAATGGTTCTTACTTTTGATTTAAAAAAAAAAACAAAAAAAAAATTTTGAATTTCACCTAATGATGATAATAGAATTGTACACTTAATATGTAAATATATTAAATTTAATAAAAGAGTTAGAAAGAAAATTGGTTATTCTAAGTTAAGAATTATAAACAAATAATTTAAAAAAGATTTACTTTTAGTTAAAAGACGAGAAGTTTATCCATGCAAATGAGTATTATTATTCTAAATTTAATAACTACTCCCAAAAAACCAAAAAAGATGGGTATTCTACTAAATACTAAAGGTATTTCAGACTTTCTTTGAACTTTGCAAAGAACATTTATAAACGTTTTAACTTCATAACTTTGGTGACCCTCAGAATATATATTTAAATTTAGCTACTATTCTGGTAACATTTGTTTGATAATTTTCGTGAGATTTGTTACAAAAATAATTATGTTGAACCTGTTTATTATATATCAGCTCCAAATTTGGCCGATTCCGCTTCTGTAAAAGAAACAGGTAAAAATTCAGAATAAATAACAGCTCGAAAATTATGCGAAATTTACGAAACAGGAATTAGATTTGGAATATCAATGATCCCACATAGATATTATATAGTTAATGATTGTTATTTATATTATGGTAAACCTTGCTAAACCATAAAAAAATCAAGAGAAAAAGGAATTGAAAAGCAACTTATGACAGTGAAATAATTTTATTTATATTACGTACTTGGACAGAAATAATTAATGTGGTAGGACTTTAAGCCAACCATTACAAGTTGGTGATTTAAGTTAATATAATAATTTCTCAAATACAGAAAAAAATTTATAAAACCTATGGAGTTAATAAAGAAATAATTTTAAATTTATCTGATGATGATAAATATTGATATACATTTATTGTTGAAATTGAAATTTCAGAAGTAAATCATAATATGTTTAAAGACTATCCATTGTTGCCTGAACAATATTAACCTAGTTGTAATTATCAAAAACACGTAATACAAAATAAATTGGGAAAGAACCAAAATATATAGAACTAACGAACACACTGAAATAAAAACATATTATGTCATTGATTATCGAACATTGAAGAAATGTATTAAACATGCAATTATTTTGAATGTAAAAAAATTGATTTTATTTAAACAAAAAGCTTGGTTAAAATATTACATTGAAAAAAAAGAACAAAATTAAGTCAAAAAGCAAATAAAGAATTCGTAAAATTTTTTTTTTAGGTAATGAATATTGCTGCATATGGAAAACAAATGGAAAATATAGGAAACAGAGGCGATGCGAAATGTACTGATTCTATTATAGATTTCGCCAACAAAGAAATTATGTAACTGGAACTCTAATTAATGAAGATGTGGTTTTTCTATATAAAATAATAGTCATTATTTTTAGTAAGCCCATATATATTGTGGATTTGGTGTCTTAGAAATATCAAAAGTTTTGATCTATAAATTTTACTACAAAGTAATTATACAAAAATTTAACAATAAAGTAAAGATGCTAGGACTAGATACATATTTTTTAATTGTTGAAATCGAGTCTGAAGATGGTTATGAAATATGAAAAATAATATAGACAATTGAATATTAAATATTTGGATGCCACAAGCTTATAAAAATATTCCATCATTATTAAACAATGAATATTTTGATATACAGATCCGTAAATAATTTGAACTTAGAACAGAAATGTAAGTATTCAAATATGGCATCAAAGAAAATAATGTTTGTAAGGGAATTTAAATACGTAATATAGAAAAAATTAAATTGGTGCTATTTAAGAATTGTTTAGTATATAGTGAATCAGCAGAAATTGTTTATGAAATTGTTTCAAAAGATTTGAAATTATATAAATTTAAATTAAGAAAAAAGCATTATTGTCATACGATGACAGAATATATATAATTGATAATATAAACACTCCTACCATATATTAATATAAATCTAAATTAAGTTTCAAAGAATATAAACTGCCAACCAGAATTTTTATATCTAAAAAATAATAATAATAGGAGCCATACTTCTCAAGAATTCATAAGAATAATCACCATTAAAATATAAGCCATAAACATCTGCTTTAAATTGTGCAAAATTAATAGATGGATTATGATGTTTATTAATTTTTATTTTGAACTGAACAGTAACATAATTAATAAATATTATTTTAATATTTTTAAATTAATAAACCGATATTCTTAAACTTTGGTGATTGTTTCTAATTAAAGATAAAAAAATTAATATAAAATTTAAAAATATTAAACGTTTATTATCACTAGTTGAAAAAAAGTTAAATTTTCTTTATTTATAATATTATTTCTATATCAAAATAATCAAAACTATTAAATTATCATATCCATCTCATATTTGTAATGTAATATGTTTAATCATTGGATTATTTATTTTTACAAAATAATAGATAAGAAGATTTAAAAAATATATATATATATAGAGTCTTTAAATCCAAACATTGTTTTTGATTGAATATTCGCTTTAATACAATTTTCTAATTGTCATTTTATTATATTTGATAGATATGTCATAGGCCAAATTACAATGAACATTTATAGTTTACNCAATTTTCTAATTGTCATTTTATTATATTTGATAGATATGTCATAGGCCAAATTACAATGAACATTTATAGTTTACAATGAATTTAAATGAGACATTTTTTAACCAATTTTATTTTTAATGATTATATATTTTTTCCAATTCTTAAGTATTTGATAATCCATTATCTGATTGAATGTCATAATTACTCTGGAAATTTAAACTACTTGTGATTTTATTTGTTTTAAAACAATGTTATTTGTTTTAAATAGTTCATACAAATATATAGCTTTTTCTGTAATTAAAAATTATGACATTGATCTTCTGGAATAGTTATTTCTTTAATTTCATCAACGTGTCGCGTGCCGGTTTAGGGATTATAGCACGATATTGGCTCACATCCATCACCCCCTCACACCACCCCCGCCTAGCGCACTTCGCTGGCGCCTACGAGACGGCACGTGGAACCTGGCAGGTGGAAAATTCCGGTACACGTGGAGCTGAAGCGTAGGCCTTTCCCCTTCACCACGGACACCTCTCGCCCACCGCGAGATCTGTGGAGTGCAGGGCTTTTTCGAGTTATCAGCAAATTATCACGTGTAGTTCGCCTGAACGCAGAAAATACGCACCACGGAAGAAATACTGACGAGCTGTATTAGTGCCGAGGTATTACCCCCGCCCCGCCCCTCCAAACCTTCAGATACGAGGACACGTGTGTTGGACGGCTTGTTAGGGGTTCTTCCGCTTCACCCCCTCACCTCCCTTCCCCCCTACAAGGTGCCACGTGCCGCCGATTCAGGGCAGTGGCTGGCGTGTGTAAAAACCCCTTTCCAAGAATAGGAGGGGTTCAGTCTGTAATATCGGGTACGTCAGGCAGTCATATCGGGGCAGTTGTTAGTTCATCTTCACCGCCGAGAGACGTCAGTTCGAGCAGAGAGTAAGTTAGTACAACAGTTACTAAGGCCGGGATATCGGGACCCGGCCACGTCCGTCAGCCGCATCATTAAGGGGTCAGTCATATAAAAACAGTTGATCATCACCGGGCCGCGGGGAGAGTTGCGTGAGTACGAGTCCGAACAGCAGTCCAGGGAGAAGCAGCACAGGGGGCCTGCATCCAAGGCCTACCACTTCGCTGGAACTCATCCCCAGATGACAGCCTACCCACACTCACCGATGAGTTAAGTATAAAATTCGTCGCCTAAAGAAGCCCCACTCAACCACGAATTCGCCCCGTGAATACGAGTAGCCAAAGTACTACAGTACCACACCTCTCAAGTTTTGATGTTGTGTATTTGTGAATATAGACACGAGACAATATATTCGTACTTCAAAATACAAATGTAATAGTCTACCTCATTATAATACCCGCAACCTCCAAGCACTTTTTAGTCGGTGCCTGGAGGACATTAACTCTGACCATATCAGCCGCCATGTCTTCAACAGTGTACCAAAGCGAGATGAGTTAAACGTTTTTGGTACAATTATTATTGTTGGTTTTAAATAGGTTGTATAAAAACTTAATTAAAGCGATAGAATTTTCATCATAAAGAATATAATGAAATTTTTTGTAAAACTACTAATATTACTAGTTAACATGAAAACTTTATTCAGTTATATATAATATTTTATTTATTAAAGAAGATTGATTGAAGAGTTGCTGTTTAAATTAAAGAAGAAATATCGATAAACAATAAGAATTATAATATTTTTAGCCGATAATCTTTGAGCAATAATAGTTGGTTCAAGTAGCTGTGGTAAATCCAATTTGATGATTAATTTTGTTTACATACCTGGTTGGATAAATTTCAATAATTTATACATAAGTAAAACAATTTTAAATCAAGACAAATATATAAGTTTAGTAGATGATTTTTTGCACAAGAAATAATTAATAGAAAAAATGGTACATTTTACAAATTGTATTGATTAAATGATTGCTTAAGATGAATGTGAAAATGATTATATGGATATATTTGACGTAATTTTAGAAAATTAAGATATCATTCGTGAATATATTATTAGAAGAAAACATAACAATATTAATTATTTTATTTAGCTCAGTCTTATAGTAAAGTTCCAAAGCAACTAAAAGGAGATAATACAATCTTTTTATGTATATTCAGAAAAAAATATAAAGGTGTAAATCATATTTATAATGACTTATTTGATGGAGATATTTCTCATGATAAGTTTAAAGAGATGAGGTCTAATTTTTGGAATTAAGATTTTAATGTTATTTATATAAGTTTGAATAAAAATAATAATGAAGTTAAATATGGATATCAGATTAAAGAAATTATAACAGTTCATAGGCCAGTCAAATTAGGACTTTGGTTTACAAAAATTAGGGAATGCTGGAAGTGTTTTTAGTTCGTTGAAGGCATCCAAAGTAAGAATAAACTACGATTGCCCCATTATCTGAGTGTAGCTTCTAACACTATGGGTAAAGAAACGAGAAACTTTTGCTGTTTTTTCAGTTTTTCGAAAATAACTAGAAAACAAAGCATTTTGTACAGAAACAACTATATTCATAGCCCTAGAGAATTACATGCTGCATTTCATGAGTACCAACACATTGAAATTCGAGCAAGTGGAACGGTCAAAATCGGCAGTCAAAATGGGCAAATTTTAACACTTTGTGATTTTTTTTAAGGAAATTCCGTGTTTTTGCTCCTCTGACTTGGGAAATCGGTCATATGTATGTCTAATCCCTTCCAAAATTTATTGTGGAGTTCATAAATCATTATTATGCAAGTTTGTTATTATTTATGTTGCATATAATACAAATATGTATATATTTGCTTGTTTAAAAAGCATGAAAACTAATTTTTCAAACAAATCCGTATGTTACATAATATTTGCAGTCAAAATGGTTCTGCAACGGTTCAATTTTCAGACAAATTAAGCTAGTAATTGTAAAATTGTATTAAAGGATTGAAAAAAAAAAGACAAGTTCGCATCAGCAAATTTTATTAAAAATAACAGAAACCAATTAAAATTTTTCATTGGGTACACAAAATGCTGGTACAAAGAACCATAAAGAATCATCAATAGAAATGTTTCAATACAAGAATCAAGGGTAATCGATGAATTCAATACTAGAATAATCAATTTAAATAATTAACTGTCTTCTTCAATAAAAAAATTATGAATAATCAAAAAATTCAATGTAAGGATTATCAATACAACGAATTTACTGTTTTCTTCTTCGTTTGGAGGAAGATAGACCGGGAGTGTCCTCTCCTAAATGTTCAAGTTGTACCATTTCGGTATATGCATCCAGCTCCTCATCCATGAAAGGATCGAAAGTCAATCGGTCTTCGGTGCTGTCGACATTCTCCTCATAGGAAGTTACGTCAACTTGGAGACACTCGTCCTCAGATGGGGAATTGGTGCAAGTGTGTCCTTCACACTGTGTTCAGATGACCGATCATTTGATCCCAGCTTTGTGGCAAGAGCAAACTGTTCGACATATTTTTCCAGAAGTATTGTCGCATTCGGAAGGAGACCATGTTTGGTGGTCTTCCAACCCCACTGCTGCGGATTGAGGAAGTTGTTTTTACACACTTGCACCTGGAAGTACACCCTCAAGGAATGCTGATATGCAGCAGCCTAGGTTGGAGGCAAGAATGCCAAGTTGAAGTCACTTTTTGATGGTGCTCTCTGGAAAAGCTCAAGGCGTGTCTCATTCAGTGATTCACTACTGCCACCAGTGTACAATGTCAATATAAACTAAGCTACTGTCTCAGCAACCTGATAAGGCGTGGAATCAGGAACCATGAATGCTACCAATGTTCTCTGTAGGTTGGGGTTTTCCTCAAATGTTTTTACGAATTTTGTTTTCCCCTGTCTGAAAAATGTTGACATGCTGTCACAACCACTGAATGCATGAAGGAATAAAATATTCTTATTTGCTTCTTCAGACAGCTTACAATTACTACGACTATACATCAAATTGTCTTGTTGTCCTTTCCTAGGCTTCAGTAGGAATATGTCGCAGATGGGTTCTGGCTGCTCGTGTGCAGTCAGAAGAACCAAAAGGTCGATGTCTTCCCCAAAAATGACAACAGTTCCGCCCTGTTTAGCAAGATCAATTGAAGTGCTGACAATCAAGGGATCTGCGCCCTTACAGGCCTGCTTGGCATGAAAACGTTGATCTGTCAATTTAGAAGTGGGCATTGGTGTCAGATGCATTTTATTCTATTTGTTTCACACGAACCGTTCTTTTGGCATCGTTACCATCATAGTATCATCAAACACAATTGAAACTGACAACATGTTACGAGCAATTCGGATTCGTTCTGCTGATTTGATACTTTTTTCTGTTCCATCATCAGGATAGACATAAAATACAATCTTAGCAATGGGCCCATAATGTTTCTTAACATAGTTCATGTACTTGTCAATGATATATGAAAACAGCTTCTTAGTCTGCTACACAACTGGGTGTACGGGGAAACCTCCATCAATGATGTAAGCTGCATTGCCTGTATCGGTAGTACTGATCGCAATGAACAAATTACACACAGCTGATTTGTGTGTCTTACGTAATCCAACATCGTCGAAAAGCGATAATGGATAAGGGGCTAATTAAAATGCGAGATATGACCTAAGCTGTTCATGTGATTTCATATGTAAAGGAATTCTTAGCAAAATCGTATCAGGGTTGACAGGGATCTGTTCGTCGTTGATCTTGACAGCACAATTCACCCCTCGCAGTTACATTACCCGGTTTTTCCTCTGGAACTTCAGTTACTTGTTGTTACTGTCAGTAATATTTTTCATACTGGATTTCCCAATTTCATAAGCTTCGTGGCATTTGATGTTTTAATCCCCCAGCACTCCAGTACTTATACACATGCTAGTATCTCCAGATCATGAGAATCAAACCAGTCACAAAATTTCTGAACAACGATGTTGTCTCTCATCACTCTAGAGTTTGTGGAATCAACGTGCTGATCGGTAGAGGTAAAAGACACACCACAGAATTCCTCAATCTGTTGTGATACACCTACAGCAGTTGGCATTGCTGCTATCCAACTTGCCAGAGTTCTGTCACTAATGCCCCGCTGTCATGACAAGCCACCATCTGCCTTCACTGCTCACATAAGGATCTGTTCTATGGTCAGATCTGACAATATTCCTGACCAGTATCTGACCGTAAAGAAACCTTTGGTTACATATTTCTCTTACTCAGTAGGAGCAAGATGGTTTTCAAGCTCCAGCATAGCTTGTAATTACAACTGGCTCGTTTTGGTGTAATTGAAGTGGCCACTTGCGTGGTAATATGGTAGCATGTCCTTTATACTTTGAAGGAGTAATTACTATTTCCCACTTCTCTCAGCTTCAACAAAGTGTTTGAGAATTGAAAATATACGAAAATATTACACCCACAGTTTCGTTGTTGTACCATTTTGCTCTAAAACTCCTGCAGTTTTTCCTTGAATTTGAGCACAATTACATCCATACAGGTTTCATATATCTGCAAAATATCAGTCCCAAAATTGACGAGAATAGTCAATACTGCTGAGTTCTCCTCATCTGTCACATTTCTAAATAGTATAAAACAAAGTCGCTTATTCGCATCTGTCTGTATTCGCTTAGTATTTGTAAACTACTTAATGGATTTTGATGCGGTTTTCAACGTCATATAGAACATTTCTTAAGGAAGGCTTAAGGGTATAATTAATTTATATTTAATGTAAGGATAGTAGAGAAATGTCAAACCGTTTCTAAACAAGTCGTAACAAAAAGCTTTGAGGGCGCTTACATGGCTTGCGCTGATTAAATCATAAGAGAGACATAAAGCTAATGTCCTACAGAATTGAAGCTCTCAAATAGGTCTAGAGAAAATCCCGCGATAGCATATGTTTATCTTTTAAGGATGACCAACAGTAACCATTTTTGTCTTTCAAAGTATCGCTGTAAAAATTAAATTGTTACCGTGCGAAGCCAGGCCGGTTCGCTAGACCATTATAAACAAAATTTTTTTGGACAGAGCAAGTCGAGCCAAAATGTGACCGGACATCATGGTATTTGAAGATGCTAATGCATACGAGACATTGAACAAATGTTTCAAACCACTTCCACCCATTATGTATCCGATTGCACCCATGAACGACATCAAGAGATGGATGCCCCCAAGCAGAACTATGATGGAGCCCACATCACTATCTGACCCACAGAAAGCGGCAATTTATCTTGCTTTTATGTAGGGAGGCTGGTTAAAAGTGAAAAAGAAGCTCTTTTGGTGTTCTACATATTTCTGAACTGCTGTTTTGAGGGCGGTGTAAGAGGTGTCATAGTTTGAGTGTGGAGCCTTCATGAATGGTAGGCATAATATTCGTTATGAGACGCAACTCTTGTTTAATGTAATGCTCTCCATGAACCCATTCCATCCAGGGATGAAGTCCAATTCTTTCCATTTCCCATAGAGCCACACCAAATCAGTTGACATTGGAAGCACTTCTCTGTCACCATTGGTGACATTCTGAACCATCAGACTGGCTAGNAGTTGACATTTGAAGCACTTCTCTGTCACCATTGGTGACATTCTGAACCATCAGACTGGCTAGTCCCCCTTGGTGAGGTTTCTGGAATACATCTAGTGGTATAGCACCGTATACTCTCAAGGAGGTTGCACTGGAATAGACCAGTCCTTATCAATTGGGGCTCTTAGGCTGAAGTATGTCTTCGGAGTGAAACACTGAATATCCCCCATGGCATGGAAGGTGTCGTGAACATCGATTGTATCCATGTTTATGTCGGCGTTGTCGAATACAAATTGTGTGAAAAAGTTTTTGGTAACAATCTTCAGTGGTTTCTGCAAACTTTAAACTTCAATGTTTCTGACATCGTTCTAGGAGATGCTGAATCCCAATGCAGGCAGTACATCCTCCAAACTTATAGAGCCATACTTCCTATAAAAGAAAGTTCCGACTCGTAGTGGATTAGGGGATATGAATGACCTGGGTCTGGTAGCTGATATTACTGCATGTGCTATGGATTTCATTTTGTTCTTCTGCTTCATTTCATTCACTCGTTTTTTCCTCTGAGTTGTGGTAGTGTCCAATAATAACTTTAGAGAAGCTGGAATGTCCTCCACTCCATCCAGAAACAGACCTGGATAGGGATATTTGTCCAGAGGATACAATTGTGACCTGGTGTCCTTACTTATAATCCGTGCGACTGCTTTTACCACCCGCAGAAGTTCATCATGAATGTAGGTGTTCTTGGATTCATACCAACTGTTTGACAGAATTGTATTGCCAGTGTTTCAAAAGTATATGGTTGTCTGATTGACATAACTACTTCCACTCACTACAATGACATCGTCATTGTACCATTCAATCAACTTCTTCCTTATGGTCTCAGTTTTGGGAACATTACCTGAATAAGTTTTGAGAATGTCATCCAGTGTTAATTGACACATGTCCCCATTGTCTTCCATGCAGTTGCAGATGAAATTAATACACTCAGAAACGTCACTACTTTGACATCGACAGCACTATCACTGGCTACTGAAGTAGGTTTCAAGAACGGTTAGAGACATTCAGCCACTACAAGATCTGCTACAGTGCCAATATTCCATTAAACTTCCTGACTCTATGCATTGTCTCTTTCATTGGCTGCTGCTTTTATGGAGTCTGTAAATATGAGAGTTTGAATTTCGTGCCCAGTATCCCGTTTGGAAATCGGTTTCTTTGTTTCTTTCTCCTTGAAAGCTTCAGTCGCATCCTTCCCACAAAACAGACAATTTTCCTTGTAACCAACCTTTCCACAACGGACCTTGTCACACAAGGTGCAGCTCCTCTTGCGGCCTGTTCAATGTTTTGTTCCTTTGTGTAAATTTTTTGGCACTTATTATGGATGAAAACAGATTTTTTTTTTNTGCGGCCTGTTCAATGTTTTGTTCCTTTGTGTAAATTTTTTGGCACTTATTATGGATGAAAACAGATTTTTTTTTTCAGCAATGAAGTGTTCTTGCCATCCTTCCTCATCTTACTAGACTTAATCAAAGTTTTGACTCCCCNTTTTTTTTTTTCAGCAATGAAGTGTTCTTGCCATCCTTCCTCATCTTACTAGACTTAATCAAAGTTTTGACTCCCCTTTCCTTCACTGTAAATCCATCCTCTTCCTCTGTCACACTTTCACCACATATGAAACAAGTCAAGCCCGCCATAACAAAAGAAAACACTGGCTACAAAACACTCATTTTTATGTAACCCAGCACTTATCATTTTTTATTTGTAATTTTTTTATTTTATAAAAATGGTTTTATGCGGTTAGTCAGCTTAATAGCCCCATACGAAACTACGCAAAATCTCAAAAATTGTTCGCAGAGAAAATACACATTTTTAGGTACAGCAGTAAGAACTAGAAGCCAAAGTTATGCATTAAAGCAAGTCCGACGGTAAACTGACGGTAAACTGGAAATCCAAGGAAAATCACAGGAATGTAAGAGCACGAAGTAGGAACAGGTAGGTCTGAATGCGAAAGCATGAAATTGGAATATCCGCAGGAATGTGCGAGCATGCAGTAGGGCTCGCGATCGACATCGTCGTCGGCGGGGAATGCGAGAGTGCGAAGTAGGGACAACTGGCGGGAAGGAATGCAAGCGCATGAAGTAGCGACATCTGGTAGGAATGCGAGAGCATGAAGTAGTGACTGTGAGCGATGTCTTCCTACCTCCTCTGAGGGAGGAGGTAAGAATAAATGGTAGGGATGAATAAAAGGGTTTCAGAGAGGGGGAGAGAGGGGAGAGAGAGGGGAGAGAGCAGTTTAGAAAGAGATTCAAGAGCGGGCGTCCTTGGTTCCCCTTCTTCTTCCATGCTATTTATAGAATGTCTTCGGCCAAAGAAGGTCACTTTTGTTAGCATCAACACTGAAAGCAAAACATAACAAAAAATGTGTTTAGAACCTTTTTTAATTAGTACCTACCCTTTTAGAACAGAGCACTAACTATTTTAAGAATACTACTAATTTAATTAAGTTTCTGTATGGGGCCATCTAAATAATAAAAATATGTATGTATTATATGCAACCGACATATGACCGGTTTCCGAAGTCAGAAAAGCGAAAAAAGCTGAATTTCCTTAAAAAAAAATCACAAAATGGTAAAAGTTGAACATTTTTGACTGTCGATTTTAACCATGTCCCTTGTTCGAATTCCAAAGTGTTGTTACTCATTCGATGCTGAATTAAATGCTATACAACATTGAATATAGTTCTTTCTGCCCAAAAATGCTTTGTTTTCGAGTATTTTTCGAAATAAACTGAAAAACAAAACAACAAAAATTTGGCTATACCAATTTTAGCTATACCGTTTGAAGTTCCGCTCATAAAAAGGGGCAAATTCAGTTTACTCTTATATGGGATTTCTCAAGGGAATTAAAATCACTTCCAGCTTTCCCCTAATTTTTGGAAGGCGCGGTACTTTTTGTATGCTAATTTGACTGGGCTATCATGGGCCTGAAGGAAACAGTTAATAATTTTTAAAAAATATTTATTTTCTCATTATTAGTTAGGGATGTCTAGGAGATAGCCTCATCCTGGGTTTTCATTATAGTCGATATGAATAGAATAATTAACAATGGAAAATACACGGATAGGTTTAAAGATTTTATGAATTAAAAATTGTAAAATCGCGCCTCTCTTATGTCCCGGTAACGTTTCCCCTTCAGTGCTCTCTCTCTGACTCTTTGCCTCGTATCCAGGAACATAAACTACTGTATATGCGATAGAGGCTTGCTTCTACCTGATTGATCACTTAGTCTGGTAGTCCGGGTTAAAATACAGTAGATATGAAGAACCCCGACATACGGACAATATGGTTCACTCGAAATATGATTTTTCCAGTCACAGATACACCCACTGGTAATGGCTAGTCCCAGCAAAGTGTAAGAATGTACTTCGCCATATGTCGCATTGACAAAGACCAGAAGTTTAATTTTTAATTTGTATAAATGCGTCAAAACAAAGTACGTGAATATAAAAGTTTTTAAAATTTTTAAATTTTATAACTTTTATTTTAACATTTTTTTAATAAGAAAGAATATAAAAACGTTTAGAATATTTTAATCTAACGTTTAATTTAATTAAAGCAATAACAAATATTCAGTTTACTTACAATCACCAATTTGTCTCTTTTCGAATCACCATATCAATGTGTAAAGATAAGTCCAGAGTCGCTAACAGATAGCAGTGATGTATATCAGGTTAACTAACTGTAGAAATATACATACCATATAGTCTTCGACCCTGAAAACACTTATAATCTACATCGAGGATATTATTACACTGAAAAATACATAACTTCCTTAAAAATAGGAATTTTGAGTTTCTGAAAACTCTTTTGAAGAGGTCTCTTTTTTCATGAATGAATGAAACCTGCAATACAACTGTGTATTTAAGTCGCATAACCTCTACTTTGCAGGGGCAAAATTTTCTAAGGTCATTTTCTAAATGAAAATATAACGATTCAAAAAAATTAAGAATTCATACATACATTCACGAAAATGTATGGTATTTGTAATTTTTGTGACTTNATATAACGATTCAAAAAAATTAAGAATTCATACATACATTCACGAAAATGTATGGTATTTGTAATTTTTGTGACTTCATTAAATTTATTGCGTAAAATGTATTACTTAAATTACATACATTACGTTTTTATATAAATAGTGTAGATTATATACTGTATATAATAAATAAGTCCCTCTTGTTCAATCATTAAAAGGTCTTAATTTCTTTAAACACAGATATTTAACATTTGTTTAATGGAATCGATAATCTATAAATTCAAGAATATAAAACTGTAAAAATGCTGTTACACTAAAGGCCAAAAATCTGGTATAGGCGTGCGTATGCAAATAACAGAGGTATGGGACTAATAAGAGTAACGCGATGCAGTCGGAAGCTAGATCGGTTACTGCTGCTACAATGGTAGGTTATCAACATTTAAGTGAGTTTGAACGTGGTGTTATAGTCGGCGCACGAGAGATGGGACATAGCATCTCCGAGGTAGCGATAACATTTGGATGTTCGCGTACGACCATTTCACGAGTGTACCGTGAGTATCGGGAATCCGGTTAAACATCACATCTTCNTAATTTAATTTATTGCGTAAAATGTATTACTTAAATTACATACATTACGTTTTTATATAAATAGTGTAGATTATATACTGTATATAATAAATAAGTCCCTCTTGTTCAATCATTAAAAGGTCTTTATTTCTTTAAACACAGATATTTAACATTTGTTTAATGGAATCGATAATCTATAAATTCAAGAATATAAAACTGTAAAAATGCTGTTACACTAAAGGCCAAAAATCTGGTATAGGCGTGCGTATGCAAATAACAGAGGTATGGGACTAATAAGAGTAACGCGATGCAGTCGGAAGCTAGATCGGTTACTGCTGCTACAATGGTAGGTTATCAACATTTAAGTGAGTTTGAACGTGGTGTTATAGTCGGCGCACGAGAGATGGGACATAGCATCTCCGAGGTAGCGATAACATTTGGATGTTCGCGTACGACCATTTCACGAGTGTACCGTGAGTATCGGGAATCCGGTTAAACATCACATCTTCGACATTGCTGTGGCCAGAAAAAGATCGTGAAAGAAAGGGACAAGCGACGACTGACGAGAATCATTAAACGTGACAGACGTGCAACCCTTTCTCAAATTGGCGCAGATTGGATTTGTGAACTGCCCTGCAGGATTCATGGTGTGAA
>NQII01000383.1:13900-41426 GCA_002778355.1 Clitarchus hookeri | reverse complement strand
GCCCTACACGATATTAAGCAAGTTTACCAGTTTTTTTTTGGTTCTTCAGTGTACATCCAAATTCACAAAAAAAGTCATTTATAAAATTTTTTTTTCATTAAAATATAGGTGGCCTAGTAGAAGTCCCCCTTTTTCTTCATTTTTTAAAATAAATAGCTTCATATTCATGTATTTTAAATGTAATAAATTATTAGTTTTAAAATCAAATATTTCATATTCACTTTAGCATTCTAAAAAAAATCGTTCTTAAATGAAAATCAAACATTATCTGTAATCAACTACTAAAATACATATGCGTTTTAAATATCGACGATGTGAACCTATGACAAAAATTTATGAAACATATATTTATGCTTTAAAAATATATCAAGAACGATATAATTTACAAATAAGTGGTTAATTATATAATAAAAAATTAAAATAACAAAGATGTAGTTTAAATTTTAAACTTTATGATCTTAAGCTTTAACAAAATTGTATTAAATACATATTAGATGGCATTTTGCTCTCGGCAATAATACGATTATTCTAAAAACAGATAAAGTTATTATAAACGGGAAAATACAGTAATTTTAAATTTTGTTATGAGAGTAATAATCCTGATATAGATTTATCATATAAGCAAGTTGTTCATAAATATTTAAAAATACCATTAATGATATGTCTAGATATTTTAAAGGGTAAATTTTTGGGTTAAGCATTTTTCTTACACAAAAAATAATGTAATATAAATTCATAGAAATCAAAATAAACAGTGGTTTATTTAAGGTGAACAAACACCATAATTTAAAATTAGTTTAATATATGTTTTGGTAAATGAAATTGGTAATTATTTGGGTTTCTCTAGGTTTAACTTATATAAAGTATCCAATGTAAAAAAGTAATTACACAAAAGTAAAATCTATATTTAAAATATACAAAGCATATAAGGAAAAGAATTTTCAACTTTTATACACTTTATATATTTGTTTAATAAATACGTTTGGATAAAAATATTGAAAAAATGGTACAATTTAAAATAATTCATTTCCTATATCAGATTGATTACCAAAAAATGTATATGTCATATTTGTCAAACATCCTCAGGAGTAATAATTATGATAATAGATTATGCAATATATGATATAATATGTGATAATACATAATCTATTATAATCAACATATGGTTTATTATAAAAGTTTGAATCATATTCAAGGATTTACAATTATATTATCTTCCATAGGAATGATAGGTAACTTAAAAATAGGTCATGTTTTTAATTCTTATACAGGTAAAATGCTATTTCTTAATTGTATATATTATATTAATTTAGATGAATGTAGTTTTCAAATAAATATGCCATAAAATATATATGATGAATTTCTACAACTACCCAGCAATTTGGAGCCTGGTTTTAGATACCAAAATTGTTTGCTATATTATTTTAAAATTATATGTTTTATTAATATATAGTTAAATAAATAATTATATATAGCTCGCAAAATCAATATTCCTTTATTTGTAAAAAATGAAACACATGCAATTAAATAAAAATTAAAATTAAAGCTATAGGTGATTAAAAAATTGTCTTTGAAAAGACAATTTTCAGCACTGAGCATATTTATTACAACATGCGCTCAGTGCCATCCTATCAGTTAGCGTTACCAAGCCCTGTTGCCACATCAATCAAGCGTTCGTAGCGTCATAGTACGTGTTTCGTGAAATCGGAATTTTAGTTATATAAAGTACAATTCTATGTATACAGAAACATTTCAATATAGTAGAAAGAGAAATCAATAACCCATATACGTGATACATTTGTGAGTTTCTATATATTAGAAAACTCTTTCAGCAGACGAACACCTGCAATTTTAAGTTTGTAGTAAAAATATTCCGACACTCAAATTTACAGACTAGCACAGCTATCAAACGTTAATGTAATAATTTACATTTTCCTACAGTTGCAAGTAACATGGAAAAAATAATTCAACTTCCTTGATGTAGCATTTAATGGAAGCTCAAGCTTTCCCTCCCTCTCCGTGCATATTATGTCATTCCTTTACATTACAATATTCCTCGCGTTATTCAATTTCTTAAAACAAAAAAAAATCAATGATTTTGCCATAGATCTTGTTGAAACCGTCACGCGTAGCTTCCGTGATTTGTTTTTCTGTCGGAATTTTCCACCTAATTGTAAAATTCTAACACAGTTCTCCGAAGATATTCTTTGATAGTCATTAAAACTGTAGCTCGTTTCCTGACTTTTATTGTGGGACAAATATATTTTTTAACGTAGACGCAATGCATATCCATCGCACTATACGTTCAACGAAATCACACAAATTTTTTTTCGCGAAATTCTTAAGTTAATAATATAGTTATAAAAATAACGTAAACTAATGATTACATATTAAAATTGTTCGTGGAGCACTTCCTTTTTGAAATTACTGATGATAGCACAATGTTTACCTAGCGCCATAATTTCAGTGAAAAGTTTGCACGCAAGGAACTGTAAAACGACGAGAGACATTGAAAGCCCGTCGCGGAACTGAAAGTACAGAACAGAGCGGACAACGACACTGGTTGGGATGAGGCATCTGCGCTGCATATTATCTTGTGTCGACTAAGCACTATAAAGACTTAGTTATCGCCTGCTTTCACAGCAAGACCGTCACATTTATATATAACTACTTTGTGCTTCCCCTGTCAAAGGAAGCACAAAGAATTACCTGTATTCGGAAAAGTAGTCGCTAATTTATGCCAACTGTCATCTACACTCCTTGCTAATGAAATACACGAAAGGTTAAAGCTAAATACATACAAAGAATTTTCACCTACTTATTCAGCAAATAGAGCCTCTTGCAAAAAGTGACCTAATTTTAATGAAATATTTCATGATTTTATGAGTGCATCTGAGAAACATGAAACTCGACTCGCTGCTGTAATTGCAACTCAGCAAACTAGGTAACAGCGCACAGCCGTGATAGGCTACTGACGCCAGCTAATGGTCAGATCGCCTGACCTTCAGCGGCCAAGAAGTCCTGTGCCTGGTACAGTTGATCACATACAAGTGAAATGATTCTGTGGACTAAACACATGCTGATTATGCCGAAGAAATCAAATAGGTGTTTGGCTTAACACTTTATTTTCAAGCACATTATTTGGTTATAGGGAACTTATGCGCATGCTTTAAGCAATAACACTTTGTTTGCGCGAAGAAAATATTTTTCAACATAAACAAATAGTCTTCAATTTAATTTATTGGTTTCCATAAACAAAAGATTTTCTAAGTGCAAGTAGCTGTTGCTTTTGCCACATTGGATTTAAAAAGTTGGTTCCTGTAGAACATGTTTAGAAATAAGTGTTCATTGCCTGATAACTATTTAACAAAAATGAGATAAATTGCAATTTCTAATACTTATGTAAATTAAAATAACTAATATATTTATTCAATATGAAATTATAATAAACACTACGATGATTAGCAGTGACAATGAACACATGTCACTACGCAGAAGACACCTCATTCCTCAAAAGGTCTTGCCCGGCCAAAACGAAATTATGCAACATCGCCATTTTAAGTCAGTATTTTCTTTTGATGTATGTTATAATATGCCCTATGCCTCCTAGCATAACCAATATTACCATCAACAGATATATAATTAAATAATTCACAAATTTTTTTTCATTTCCTTTAATTACTTTTATAGGAATTACGGCAATATAACCAAATTTCGTACAACCAATGTGGGCCAAAACCATTTCCACGAAAAAGGAAACCAAGAATTACCTCTCATGATAATATATTATATAATATATTTTCTCCAAATAATAACTTTCTAATATTGCGAGGAATTATTTGAAAGCCACCTGCATAATCTATAAATTCACTCCAAACAATGAGGTATGAGCGGGTTAAGCGAGTAACCCGACTCTCATATCGGATCTGGGTGACATTCACTTTGTCTATAACCTTGACCGCGTGCTTATAATATTGTATAACAACTAAAACAATCCCACAAAAATTAAAAAAATTCTTAAAGTGTATAAAAAAGATATAAAAATATATTTAAAGACTAGGTTGGGGTCCGACGATAGGTCGAGCTCTAAGCTCCAGGAACGAAGACACGACCGACACTCGTAAATTTTAATTGGCTGTTAGTCAGCTCCCTTCCAGCTATCTTCATCACCATACCACATCTACTGTCCATTTATTATTAGTATCGTCCACTAGAGCTAACTGGTAACTCATGTTCCGAGCATCAGCCGTCAGATATATTTTACTGTCGCAAGAGTGCTATCGACCTGTACCGAATGGCGACGAGGTCCATACCCACAATGTACGTAAATTATCATATTTAATTTTTGTTTTATTTTATATTTAAGTATTTTTAAATCATATTTTTATATAAAAGCAGTTTTGTTTCATTGTTAATGTGTTAAAATAGAGATAAAACAAAACATACAATTAAAAAGTAATTTAATTCAGTAATGTACAACATGAGAAGCACAATTGAAAAATTGCATATATATACACACACATTAATTGCAATCTTCAGTGTTCACCGCTCTATGTCTGCATTGACGATCCAGGAATTAGCGGAACTTGACATACGATAAGGCATAATACTTCAGACCGAACCAAAGCCCTCCTCCTGCACATGCTTGCATTCATTTTATCTAAAAGAGACTCTCGCATTTGATTGTCTACACCACTGAATTTATGAGTATTTCAGAGAAGCACAAGTGACTGCATAAGAAATTAAACACACACCCACGTACACAATTCTCGTGGGTACTGGTAATGATGATTGGAAAACTCGCAAATACCGAGAAACATTATTAAAAATAATTAAGATAAAAAAATGGGACTAAGAGAAAATTATATATTTTGTAAATATAAATCATGGGAACACTCGGAGAAACCCCATTTACTCTTCTCGCAATAGCAGGAAGTGTGACACAATAATTGGCGTCTTGGATGACGTCATGTGATCTCGGCAATGGTTTTGTAGACCATTTCGGATGACATATACTGCTTAAAAATAAAATATCTTAATTATTTATAAAAATAATTGAGATATTATGTGTTTTAACCAGTAGATGTCATCCGATGTGGTGGACTAAGGTCAAAGTCAATGTCGTATGATATCATTAAAAATGCCGATTATGGTGTCGTAGTTCCTGCTATTGCGAACGTGGTAAATGGGCTTTCTCCGAGTGTTCCCATGTTTTATATTTACAAAGTAAGTCGTTCATCTTGCGTGCCATTTTCATTTTTCTTAATTTTTTAAATAAATGTGAGATTTTTCTGTATCTGTGTGTTTTCCAATCAACATTACCAGTGCCCATGCAAACAGTGTGCATGTTGTGTCTTGGCCTGCTCTCATATTTTCCATTAAACATGTACCGTATAATATCTTCTGGCACTATGCAAGGGTTGCGCGGCTGGGTTATATGAATCTAAAAGTAAAAGTAAAAATATCGACACGAGTCAGACTGCAGAGGAGAGTCTCTGAAGAAGACAGTCTGCTGAAGTCAGTCCGCCGGAGACAGTCTGCAGGAGCCAGCACTGCGGAGTCAGTCTGCAGGAGTCAGCATCATTGATTCAATACTTTTTGGGTGTAATATGTAGGAATTCATGAATGCTTGAAGACGATGCAACCCACTGACGATGTGAAATCCAGTATATCCAGTACATGCATATATTCAACAACTACCCAAAGCTTATATGAATAGTGTATGTATGGGAAATCTGAGGCAATGTATTATAAATGGGACTGTGTGGCTGNTGGGAAATCTGAGGCAATGTATTATAAATGGGACTGTGTGGCTGTGGCTGTGGCTGATAGCCACCTACTGAGGATCTACTAGATCGAGATCGGCATTCTTCGGCTCGTCTCAGAGGGTGCTGAGTAGCTTTCGAGTAGGGGATTGTTGAACATACTCGAACGTGCTCAGCAGTTACGCCCACTAATTATTCAAGAAAATATGACTGTTTCTGGTAATAATATTGGTTTTTATAGGCATAGTGTATGTTGAATCAACGTAATATGTATTAATTACCAAATTTAAAAAATCATTTTTAATAAAAAGTAATTTTTTTTTTAAATTATGCCGCAATTGTACATAGGATATTTCGTAAACATGCAAATGTCTCTCATTCATGACCTGCAAAACCGCAGGGACGACTCACATATTGTTTAGATATCTTCAGTTATCGATGTACTGAAGGAACGTGGTTATATCAAATTAGACTGTTGGCTATTATCCATTATCTGGCAACATCTAAGAAATATAAATATANGAAGGAACGTGGTTATATCAAATTAGACTGTTGGCTATTATCCATTATCTGGCAACATCTAAGAAATATAAATATAAAATGTACAATATAGTTAGAAAAAACAGAATGTATAAAGTAAGTAAATAAATTAGATTTATGTATACATAGTTATGTGAATTTAATTTCTTATACAGTCCCTTCTACTTCTCTGAANAGAATGTACAATTTGTTAGAAAAAACAGAATGTATAGAGCAAGTAAATAAATTAGATTTATGTATACATAGTTATGTGAATTTAATTTCTTATACAGTCCCTTCTACTTCTCTGAAATACTTATTAATTCAGTGGTGTATACAATATATTGCGAGAGTCTGTTTTAGTTAAAATGTATACGAGTGTGTGTAAGAGGAGGACTATGGTTCGACCTAAATTATTATTATTAAATTATCGTATTTCAAGTGGTGGTGCTACCCGGCCCTCTACAATTCCTGGATCGCCGATACAGACATTGAGTATTGAACACTGAATATTGCAATTAATATATGTATGTATATGCATTTTAAATTATTTTTTATCATGTTGTATGATACTGAATAAAATTAGTTTTTAAAATTAATACTGGGTTACATTTTTCTTTTAACGCATTGAGGATATAATACCTGCTTTTATATAAAGATATTTTAAAATATAAAATAATTATGTTGAAAATAAAACAAAAAAGAAATATAACATGCTTTGTGGGAATCGTCCTTGCTACAGGTCGATAGAACTCCTACCGACAATAAAGTATCTCTGGCAGCTGANAAATTATCGTATTTCAAGTGGTGGTGCTACCCGGCCCTCTACAATTCCTGGATCGCCGATACAGACATTGAGTATTGAACACTGAATATTGCAATTAATATATGTATGTATATGCATTTTAAATTTTTTTTTATCATGTTGTATGATACTGAATAAAATTAGTTTTTAAAACTAATACTGGGTTACATTTTTCTTTTAACGCATTGAGGATAAAATACCTGCTTTTATATAAAAATATTTTAAAATATAAAATAATTATGTTGAAAATAAAACAAAAAAGAAATAAAACATGCTTTGTGGGAATCGTCCTTGCTACAGGTCGATAGAACTCCTACCGACAATAAAGTATCTCTGGCAGCTGAAGCCCGAAACATAAGATATCAGTGCGCTCTAGTGAGCGATACTAAAAATAAGTGTACAGTAGATGTGTTAATAAAAATTTACGAGGGTCGGTCGTGTCTTCCTACCAGGATCTTAGTAGCTCCACCTGCCATCTGACTGCGGACCTCCTGCGTGTAGGTCTATAAATAATTTTTTTTATAAAATCTGTTATATTTCTGGGAATTTTTTTGTGTTTAAGGTCATCCAACGTCATGGGCATGAGGTCAAGGTAACAGTCATGAGGTCAAGGTGAAAATCACCAATATCCGATGACAGGTGACATCACAACATGGCGCCTGTCCAGCGTCTGGCTTCAATCCCCCATCCCCTATGTGCTCTATGATAAAAAATTGTATTTTAAAATTTTTTTTGTAAATATTTAATACATTTTTTTATAAATTTTAAGAGATTCGAAACATTTTTTTTCTAATTTTGCGTTTTTTTTGTGTTGAAGGGCATTCAAGGTCATGGACATACATGTCGATGTCACAGGCCTGAGGTCAAGGTTAAGGTCACCCAGATCCGACATGGCAGTCGGGTGATGTCACAACTTGGCGGCAGGTAGGCTTCGGCTTCGGCTCCGGTGCCCCATGCTCCTGTGCTCGATTCGGCATAAACATTCTACTGTGGCCCTTCATCAGAAACCTAAGATATTATTAAGTCATTTACAGTCTTCGTCCTATCGCTGTCGATTCTAAGGTGCTGTCGAGCGAAATCATACATATAGACAAACCTTCAAAACAGATACCTGGCATAACGAACTAGTATCATGATCTCCCTCCAGTGGCTCAACAATAGGCCATTCAATGTTTCGTCTATCGTAGGGAATCGGTAAAAAACTTACTTGGTCACATTATTAAGTTGGTGGTAATCGACAAAAATTTTAATAGAGCCATCTTTCTTTTTACAAGCACAATGGGATAATATCATGGACTGGCTGATAACTCTACCACATCTAAATCCTTCATCTCTTTCAGAATACCGTCAACAATTCATGTGAAGCTATTGATAGTCGCCTTGGTGGCTGCTTTATGGGACTGGCATTCTGTGTCGATGCGATGGTATGCCACATTAGTTCGGCCAAGGTCATTGGGCTCACAGGAGAAAGCACCTCTATTTCTCTTTAGTAATTTTGAGACAGCATTCTCTTGTCGCCAGTTGAGGTTTTCTCTTGTTCTTGTTAGCATTTCCCTTATAGCATCTGATAGAGGACATTTGGTATTTTGTGGCATCGAAGCTTCTCGAACATTTGAAAATACCTGTGAGGCCTGCTTGCAAACTCCTGTAGTGGCCCCCTCCTCAAGACAGGTAGCATATTCAGATAAATTAATCATCCTTAATCGCAAACTATCTGATTTTTAAGAAATCAAAGTCCTTTTATTAATCAAAGCATCTGGTAAAATGCCACCTTTCTTAGCTGAATCAATTATGCCCAACCGCCTGAAAAATTTCCCTCTCATCTGCCTGGAATAAAAATTTCGCTAGGAGCAGGGATCACAGTCGTCTTATTACACTCTACAGTGGGATGAGCTTCGTATTTCAAGTACCGATATCCGTAATCTTTATAATTTACGGAAGAATACAATGAAAATGTTGTCAGTTAAGTATTTATCGCCTGGTGACGAGCTGTCAGCAAACCAATATTTGCAGCGTATAATGGGTAGTTATGTGCATTATTAAGCCATATAGTGTGAGTACTGGCAGTATCCAAGACGTTTAAATATCAGGCATAATACGAAAAAATTCGTGGCCATTGTTCTTTTTAAATACGCACTGATGTTAAAAACGTGCAATTATTCAGTTATAGGTCAGTATTTTAAACTCAGCAATTATTTTGATAGATCTTTTATCCAAATATTTTCAAAGAAATTATTTTTCGTTCTTCCTGTTAATTATACGTATTTATATTCCTACGGTGTATTGGCACTTGAAGCTAGTTTTGAGGGCAGATGTTAAATAAACTCATCTTATAATTAGTTTTGAAACTCACGCAGAAGTAAGTCTCAGCTGAGTGTATTTTTACAATTTCGTTATTGAGATAACCGTTTATTAATAGTTAACTAAAACTAGTATTACGAGCGACAAAAATCTCGCTTCACGTAATTGTTGTCCGCCGGTGACCTGCTATACAGATTTGTGGACTCTTTTAGATTATATTTGACATATTTTGTTACAGTTGACACGGCATTGTCAGAAAACATTATTTAAGATCATCTCTTCATATGAGTTAATAGACTGCCGGTCCCATAATTTTTTCCATTCCACCTTTGTTGATTCTGCCTTAATAAACGTTAAGAATGGAATATTTTGGTACAAAAGGAGTAGAGTAGCTAAAACAGTTCAAAAGTTCCAACGTTTTTTTAAAATTATATGAAGTGACAAGTAAGTGCATAATTCCTTTAGAAAAGGTGCATATTTCGAAATTTGAAAACCACTGATAGTTAGAACGGCTCCACTTAGAATCAGTGGAAAAACACTGGTTGTTTCCGTGAAAGAATTTCTCTGGTTGAATAAGTGACGTGAAACAATTTCACTTACTGAATAAGTGATGGCCAACTATAGCAGCGAATACAATTTTTTTAATTGAATTTAGCAAAATAATTGAGAGAAATAAATGTATTTATAATAGTTTAATATTTTTATTGCACAATTTAACGTCATTTAAAAAAAGGTTATATATTCCCGAAGGCAGGTGGAATTAAGCACACAAACCCTCTCCACTTGGCTGTTACACCGTTAGCTTACCATGTTTTTAAATTTAACGTTATTGAAATATTGACTGTTGGACAAAGTGTGTGTGACATTTGATAGTGTGTGTTGGTTGTTACGTTTGACGAGCAAAAGCTAGACCGACTTGATGACAAATTCACATGTGCGCGACGTACGAACTCGTTCTCCCGACCCTCCGACGACAATTCGGCCACTCTACCCATGAGCTAAGAGAGCAAAGCGACCATTTGGGCTATCAAGGCACGCTCTTGCCGGAGAGAAAAAGATAAATCTTGTAATTCCTCATCGAAAGTGTGTAGTTTTAAATTGTATGCTCTTTCTTTTCCTTTTTAGTTTAATTGGCAACGTTAAGATTGTTAACACGAATAGTACATATGAGTGCACTCTCGTTATCACATTATATGCATTTTAAACCTTCGAACAGAAAGCTGTTATGATTGCATGAAAACGACACGAAATAAGTAGAAACGGAATGAAAAGCTGAGTGTTTACGTTACCTCGTAAAATGGTGTTTCGAAAGACATTTTAGAAAGTATTTCGTATTTGTTTTATTAGTTTATGCGTTTTTATTTCACTTGATACACGTTGTTTAACAGCCAATTTGACATGTTTTTTGACGGCCATTTTACACGCTGTTTAACTGATGCATCAGTCAAAGAAACAAATCACTAAAACCAGTGAAAAAGTGGCCGACGAATCAGTGGAAAAAGACACGTAATCAATAAGTGAAGGAAAATTGAAATTTTTTCACTGATGCATCAGTTTAATTCACTTAAGTGACTGTTGAATTAGTCAGGTACTATTAACTGATTGGAACAGTGAAATTCTCACCGATTGAGATATATAGTGTACAAGTATGATATTTTTTCCAAACATAGGGGTTTTATGCTTCTGAAATTCAAACTTAAGATAACCAATTTCGAATTTTATTTTTAGTGGATTTTAAAAACCCCATTTTTCCGTTAGGCCGGGATTACGGTGCCTTCACGTTACCCGTAACACACATTACACTACATTATCACATGTACGTAAAACGTGTTATTTATAGGTAGTATATTATGATGCTTCACGTAAGCTCCTAACCTCTGTGAACTGAATGAAAACGGTGCGGATAAGAATTGTTGCTTTTCAGATAGAAAACTCTCAAAATTCTTGTTATAGGCAAAACGCGTATTTGTGTTTTAATATTGATTTGGGAAGAACAGGTTGCGGAAGTTTGGCGTTTGGGATGTGTACGAACTTTGAAAACATTTACACTGAAGAGCCAAAAAAACTGGTATTTGCGTGAGTATGCAAATAACAAAGGTATGGAACCAATCAGAGTAACACGATGCGGTCGGCAGCTATAAACTGCTGCTACAATGGCAGGTTATCAACATTTAAGTGAGTTTGAATGTGGTGTTATAGTCGGCGCACGAGAGATGGGACATAGCATCTCCGAGGTAGCGATAACATTTGGATGTTTGCGTACGACCATTTCACGAGTGTACCGTGATTATCGGGAATCCGGTAAAACATCACATCATCGACATCGCTGCAGCCGAAAAAAGATCGTGAAATAACGGGACAAACGACGACTGACGAGAATCATTAAACGTGACAGACGTGCAGACCTTTCTCAAATTGGTGCAGATTGGATTTTTGGACTGCCCTGCAGGATTCATGGTGTGAATTGCCTCCTGCATACNAAACTGTGGCAATGTAAAGCTCCCAAAATTTTTAACAGATTAAAACTAAATAATTTTACCCAAATTTCTATTGCACTTTCATCCTCATTTCCGGGAGAAAGTTATATATGCAGTACATGAATTTAAAATGTAAGCAAACAACATTTAAAAAATAAGAAAAAAGCCCATGGAAAGCAAAGATAACACAACGATGTCACTATTGTGATTGTCCAGCAAGATCACGTGGTGCAGAGTCACGTATCACGTATCACGCAAATGACATAGAAAGCTTTTCCATCATGTGTACTTTTTCGTGAAATGATCGTAATAGGTCTCCATGGAACACAATAGTCAAAGTGAATGANAAACTGTGGCAATGTAAAGCTCCCAAAATTTTTAACAGATTAAAACTAAATAATTTTACCCAAATTTCTATTGCACATTCATCCTCATTTCCGGGAGAAAGTTATATATGCAGTACATAAATTTAAAATGTAAGCAAACAACATTTAAAAAATAAGAAAAAACCCATGGAAAGCAAAGATAACACAACGATGTCACTATTGTGATTGTCCAGCAAGATCACGTGGTGCAGAGTCACGTATCACGTATCACGCAAATGACATAGAAAANACTATTGTGATTGTCCAGCAAGATCACGTGGTGCAGAGTCACGTATCACGTATCACGCAAATGACATAGAAAACTTTTCCATCATGTGTACTTTTTCGTGAAATGATCGTAATAGGTCTCCATGGAACACAATAGTCAAAGTGAATGAGTGAAGAGATTTGGGCCGCTCTTAAATTGGCCGCCTGTTTGAAGGAATTCTGCACGTCTGAGGCCTAAAAGCGTGGGGGCGCTAGGGACGACCGAGACATGCGCATCAACTCTCTCATAGCTTCTACGCGCAAAGCACTGATCTGGCGTGCAGCCTTGCCGTCGATATCGCGCTTCTATGAGACTTTCAGCAGAGACCCTACCAATTTATGACGTAGTAATAGAAATAAAGGTTCGATGCACGTCCCTATTCCTTTTTCAATGTTTTGTACCGGAATGTTCATACCTAAAAACGACCGTAAAAACATCCGTTTGAGCAATTTTCACTATCACAAAAACATGCGTTAGAAAGAAATGGAGGAACTGAACAACGCATACAGAAGTGAAACGTTTCTTAAATGCTATTCGTAAGCAGACCTCAGTCAGACCCGTTGGAAGGTTTTTTTAATAAAACGTTTTCTTCTAGAGCTCTGCACACCGTTCGGCGGCACCCAGGTAGCCACCTTAACAGCGAGGTATTGAGAACTGAATTAGTTAAGTGTAAGCGGCGTACGTGAACATGATGCTCGTTACGTGTTATGTGAAACGTGAAGTCTTAGTTATCACGTCCTTAGGTGGCAACATGTCTTCCTTCTCATTTACTCGTGTAATTAGGGTGTAAGTTGGCACTCCATCATCAGTTAATAATAAATTGAAAAATGACAAATCATGTTGTTTATTGGGTAATCTTAAAATTATTTCTAACATCGTATTGTGAGAAAATCATTTTGGTTTTTACGATCGCAATGAGAGTAACCAACATTTTAACGAAATGGCTATTTTCCGTCTGATACAACATATTTGAAATGCTGCATATCATATATCACAACACATAGGTAATTAATTGATAAATTTCCTGTTTTTATTTGGATGCATAGTTTACGACAATGATGATTCGGTAATTTTTTTTNAGGTAATTAATTGATAAATTTCCTGTTTTTATTTGGATGCATAGTTTACGACAATGATGATTCGGTAATTTTTTTTTCATATGAATTATCTGAAGTAAAAGATTTTACATTTTTTTAAAATATTTCCTTTATATTTCTAAAATACATTTGATAGTTAGTCAACATATAGATAATTGTTCAAACTACGTTTATNAGGTAATTAATTGATAAATTTCCTGTTTTTATTTGGATGCATAGTTTACGACAATGATGATTCGGTAATTTTTTTTCATATGAATTATCTTAAGTAAAAGATTTTACATTTTTTTTAAATATTTCCTTTATATTTCTAAAATACATTTGATAGTTAGTCAACATATAGATAATTGTTCAAACTACGTTTATNTAAATATTTCCTTTATATTTCTAAAATACATTTGATAGTTAGTCAACATATAGATAATTGTTCAAACTACGTTTATTTTGAAAATTTATTCAAACAACAGAATTTGTAAAATTAAAATTGAAATCTTGCTCTTTTCGTGCCGAAATTTAAAAAACTAAGCTTCTAGTTTTTCACAGTGTTTGTTCAACGTACATGTGAATCACGAATTATACTCAGTTACCTTTTTGTATTTTACAATTTATAATGCTTTTCTAACACCTGTAAATTTTACATTTGAATGCGTTGTTCTGCGCAGGAAATGAGAAAAAAACAATCATAAACACAAAACATAGTTGAGTGTAGCGCCAGAGAAGCACGCTTCGGCAACAAAAAATGTCTTAATTTTTTATTCCAAGCGACCTTTGCGAGGCTATATAAAAAATATAAAAATCTATTACTGGTTCAGTAAAAAGCTTAAAAACAATATCAGCTAAGTACATCTGGAGAAGTTATTATTGATACACGTGAGTCTTTAGACTAGAAACTCATCCCAAGACTGTATCACATGATACATTCTCAAAACGAGGCCTAAGCAACGAGATAAATTTTGACATAGATGGTGACCAATAAAAGTAAATGTAGTTAGTAAATAAAGCCTACCATTTAAAAAGTACTGTATCACGGGGAATGTTTCTGCTATTAAATTGTGTCCACTTTTATAGCAAATAAATGTAATATTACAATGTATCATTAATTTATAGTTGTGCTTATCGTCATAGTGCCTACAATATTTAGCACGGAAATTATACAGTTAAATAATTAATTTCTTATAAATAACACATTATATCTGTGAGGAACTATCATGCATCGAGAAATTAATGACTTATTTGGTCTGCTTCGAGCAAGAACACAAGAATTTGGAATGACAGTGCCAGACATACAATAGTTTTCCTAGTGAACAGGTGGCTACCATTAGGTCCAAAGTCCTGGGAAGGTAATCCTAACTGACAAGTCATTATCTCCAGTCGACTGCAGCTCACACTCGCTGCCCTCATCTCCTACCCCTTACCTTGGCAACCTTAGGGGCGGCTTTCACCAGTTTCATACATTTAAGGCGAAATGCTATCTCGAGAAACTGTTGCACCAACGTTCAATGATATCGTCCTCTAACATATAATTGGTGTGATCTCAACTAGTACTATGTTCAATAAGAACCTTCCCAAGCTGTGACTTGGCTGCTACTGGAAAAAAGGCCCTTGGATATCAGATATGATCACTCTTACGGTCGTCCATTTGTCGACGACCTTATGCAAGGTACATCATCCAGGCTCATGAATGACACCAGTTACTTGTTTCAATGAGCACATCTATAATTGCATAGGCACCTTCCTTACAAAAGTCGCCAATACTTGCTCCTCAAGGCTGACATTNTCAATGAGCACATCTATAATTGCATAGGCACCTTCCTTACAAAAGTCGCCAATACTTGCTCCTCAAGGCTGACATTTCTAAATTCCCTGATATCTAATAACTTTCACATTTCTCTAGATCCGTGCCTCGCTTTATTAAAATTCTATGGTTTTNTCTAAATTCCCTGATATCTAATAACTTTCACATTTCTCTAGATCCGTGCCTCGCTTTATTAAAATTCTATGGTTTTCAATCAAGACAATAGGGCTATCAAGTATCCAAGCTGTTGACACTACCAAAATTTTTATAATGTTTACATGGTAATGGCCAGAGTCTCTGGGCACAGACATTAGTGGAGGTGTTCATAGTGGACTTCCTCCATGTTGCTTCCTTAGTCAGTCTGGCTAATTGTTGCTACAATCACCATACACAAGGGCATTTGCATCTGTCTCGGCAACTCCACCTACAATTCCCGAGCTGGACATCCTGCATGATGTGCGGACCATCCAGGTGCACCACTAGCTGAACATCTACAATGGTGATGGCATCGACTAAAAGCCAACTGCGATGAAATCATGTGCCACCTTCTATCATCCCTCGATTGACCTATGAATCAGCTACACAATGACCTGCAATATCTCTTGTTATCATTTATACTGTCGATGTATGGGTGTATCGTGTCGCCGAAGTACAACTCAAAGGTCAACACCAATTTTGAGTCTTCCACTCGTAGTATGCAGACCAGAGTAGTACGTAGAGTAGAGTATGCTGACTGTAATGTCCCAGAGAAAAGGTGCGAGGTAGGACACACTATATTTTTTCTGCTCAGTCATGCACAGTTGCGAAGATCTCAGTCTGTTGTTTATATTCTTGCCATATTTTTTGGTCATCATAAATGCAGGATAAAATCGACTCCTTTTCTGACCTCTTGCGAAGAAACAAGAACCGAGATGCTCAGAGTAGTATAATCGAAAATGAGTGAGTGAGTGAAGAGATTTGGATGGCTCTTAAAATCGAGGTATTAGAGCCGAAGAGGGCGATTGAGGTGAATATGGAGCAGCACCGGAATGAAAGGGTTGGAGAAAACGGGATATCTCCGAGAAAACCCACTGACCAACGGCATCGTCCGGTACGATTCCCATATGCCAAAATCCGGAGTGACCCAGCCGGGATTGAACCTGGATCGCCTTGGCGGTAGGCATATGGGATGTGGGTGCAAATTGAAGATTACGACATTACTTTGCTTTGCGGCCATCATGTGTCAGCCATGTTGGACGTGACGGAACTTGCTGGTGACCTGAGGCAACATTTAAATTGATTCAGGATAACTATGTTATGACCTTGAGACTGCGAATTGATAAATATTTAAATATTAGGAAAAATTTTAATTAACTATAATTATTAAAATTTAAAGGTACGATGACAAATTGTTTAAAAAAAAAATTAAAATGAGGAAATTTTAAAAGTTTGGGAATGTTTTGGAAAAAAATATATAAAGTTATATATTAAATACTTGCATGCAGTTCAAGTCATCTGCACACCACTCTGTGTTCGATGTTAAAATAAATTAAAAATGGCAAGCACAAATATTCCTGGCATGGCAACCAGCAAACGACTGACCAAAACCACTATTTCTTCATTGGTTATTAAATAGACTCACCCACCCCTCTACAGTTTATTGGCTATTTACATGTTGCGTATATTAATTCGGCCCCTCCACCCCGCCATAACAATAATTTTTATTTTATATTTTCGGTCAGCCCTCTCTGTTTATTGTCCCAGTCCATCATCTCTATACAGTTACTATATTTCGACACCTTCCCTCACATAAAAAATTTCATGGGGTATTTATTCGGCTCCCTTCAACCACTAGGCTACCACTATTTATCCGCTGTAGTTCGGCCCTCGCCACTATTACAAGAATGCACTAGTGGAGAATATATTTAATGATATAGCATTGCTCGCCCGTTATTGGCTATTTGTCACATGACATCACGACCTCTGCAGATACATAATGTGGCCAAAGTCACGCCTTGTCACAGTTTTTCGTCGATTGAGAGAGGTAAATAAATATACTCTCTTTCTTGATGCTTTAGTACGAAGTCTGGGAAGTTAATTTGTGTAAGACACGTTCATCTCTGTTCGCAAGGTATTATTGTGCATGCTCGTAATTACACATGCACATTCCCATGAAAGTAAAGTATTTCCTCAAATAGCAATTACTTGTTCGGAGTGGAGTGGAGGGATTTGGGTGGCTCTTAACATCGAGATTTTGAGAGCTTTTACTTGTACGGAACAGCGAACCACTGGAGTATATATAACCTCATAAATTATGGTACTGAACATTCGGTCTAACCTAAGTGAAATAGTTCTTTTTAATTTTTTTTATTTAATATATATTTACATATTTTTAATTAACTATATATTAACTTAATTTTTTTTATTAACATTAGTGAAACAATTCTTTATAATGCTATTAATTTCTATATATTTGCATTCCTACAGAATATGCATGTGCAGTTTGTTATTGCTAACTTCAATACATAATATTTGTAATAAAATGCTTAATTTTGTATCATACAGATAAAATAAAGCATACATTTAATGCTGCGCCCGTATCCCTGGTGTCCTGGTGTTGCCTTTGCCAGAACTATCAGTTGCTCTGACTAAGCTTCTTACGTCGTTAGCGATTACATTTTCTCTACTACCTCGACATGCATGTTGCTACCGTAATACATAATTTCAATGTAGTAATAATGCCCGAATACGTGAAAAGAATAACTGTACGATGAATAGAGTTCGAGGCTTATATAAGAACGAGATATTCAGCAACCACTATTCACGAAACGATAATCTGAAGAGACATTAAGATTTTATACGTAGGCAGGTCCATCATCTGCTAACATGGGAAATTTACAATCTTCATTGTCATTAACCCCAACAACTCGAGCAACCATTGTGCCTCACATATTTGACTCGCACAAAAAAAATCTTCGGCCAGGTCACCAGAGTTGTATGTAAATGAGGTATAATCAAATTCAACATTTCGTTTCAGTGTGACCAACCATAAAAAAAACCGGCAACATTCGAAGAAGGTACATACAGGCAGGCGTTTTATACAGAGTATATTATGTACCTGAATGAGGCTGAATATATCGAAAATGCAGTGAAATATTGTAAACGGCAAAATATGCCACAGGAAGGAAAATGTCAAAGATCACAGCTTGGGGTTGATATTGACAACAGCGATATATCATCCTGTTATTTATTTTATAGCTCCCTTCCCGTAGATCAAGTAATGTTTGTAGTTAAGTAGTTATTTCATAATCTTAAATGTTCAACAAAACCCCCACTTAACCGCTGTGCTCTACCTATCTCTGAGTTATAATTACTACGCCCCTACAGACCACTTTAGCTATGCTTAGCTGAAGTTAAATATGTTTGTATTGCTGGATGTCACGGAATGGTGTGGTGAATTCCACCTCTTGTTAGGAGGGGGAAAGAACGATTGGTGGGACTTGACGCTGTGGTGTTGTGGAGCTTGGGGCGCAGCGTAATGTTGGAGAAGAAGGTCGATGGCCTGGCATGGAATGGCAATGAAACATCTTCTTGGACACTGTGGATGCATTGGGGATCTACGCTGGTTATCAATCTCCAAAGAAAAATAAGCTCGTCCCTCTCGATGAATAGTTTTTTTAACTGTTATCAAAATATCGTGGCGATGTGCGGCTTTTGTTTAAGTATTAAGTTGTTGAATAACCCTAAGTGACTTTAAGACCAACACCACTCCTAGATTTACTTCATATGCATGGAATGCTTACCAGTACCTGGAAAGCCATAGACGGCCCACATTAAAACATTTGAAATTACAGAACAAGCAAACTNTGTTTAAGTATTAAGTTGTTGAATAACCCTAAGTGACTTTAAGACCAACACCACTCCTAGATTTACTTCATATGCATAGAATGCTTACCAGTACCTGGAAAGCCATAGACGACCCACATTAAAACCATCTGAAATTACAGAACAAGCAAACTAAAAAAAAAACACATTGAAAACGATACAGACATTTATTCAAGATTAAAATCTATACAATTTGAAAGATAGACAGCTAAACATTAATTACCATATGATTACTCCAAGAGCAGCAAAATGTCTAGCTACCACTAACTGGAAAATATATAATAATTTCGCAAAATGTTTTATAATTCAGAGTGTAAGAAATAAAGCACTATCCACGAACATGTTCGGATGAGGACATTGCTGAATACAGACAAATTAAAATTAAGTTACATTTACATTCTACATTTTTTTGGTAAATAATTGTAAAATATATTTCAAGGGGACAATGATATAAAGTTACAACCGCCACATGTAATAAAGTTTAAAAATCATTGTATTCTACAAAAAATAATATTATTTTAATGTGTGTACTCAATCAAGTCAAAGGGAAGCTGTTGTAGGCCTTCACCACCACAATGNATCAAGTCAAAGGGAAGCTGTTGTAGGCCTCCACCACCACAATGTCAAATCTGCCGCATGTAATGCAATTGTAAACATGAACAAACACACAGGATCTCAACTCACAATCATTCAGTCACTCTTTACTCTTTATGAATACTGCGAAAGAAAATAAATTACACATAGTAGTTTTATATGTTACTGGTTACGTTGTCAAAATCTGATTACGCAAAAAATGATAAAATCATAGATTTCTGACGGGGTTGTTTTCATNTTTACTGGTTACGTTGTCAAAATCTGATTACGCAAAAAATGATAAAATCATAGATTTCTGACGGGGTTGTTTTCATTCAAAGAGAGTTATGTTTAACGAGTGACGTACTCGATCATTGGTTGCTGCGGTTCTAGCTCAGTAAACCAAGACAAAATTTTGCACTGAAGACTCTGGTGACTGGACAATCGTACTGACAGAGAACCATTCGAGCATGTATGTTCTGGATCCTGAAATAAGAAATTGCACTCACGCTTAGAGCAATGCACTCAAATTACGAACTTGCAGCACACAAAAAATTATGAGCTTGCGCAATTAAAACTTAAACTTAAAATCTATGTCCCTCGCGAACGCGTAAAAATGTGCTTTCCACTTTATTCTGCGTCAGCAAATGGTTAGCGCAATGTTAAGTCTTACAGCATAGGTTCGGCGCATTCGAATGACGACCCTCAAATATTCTCTAACGGAAATAAAATATTTTTAAATTTAGGTGGCTGCATATTTCACGATGATGTAGAACAAATCAAACAGAAAGTAGTTGCGGATATCCTACGGGCACAATGGAAAAGGGGTTGTCATTATGCTAAGAGAAAAATTGCCAACATGGATAATAAGAGAAGATTATATCATAANAACCTACGGACACAATGGAAAAGGGGTTGTCATTATGCTAAGAGAAAAATTGCCAACATGGATAATAAGAGAAGATTATATCATAAATACAGTTAATACAGTTTCTTAAGGTTTAGAAACTGCTTACGAACGATAAACGCTGACGACATTGATAGGGATACATTGACGAAGACCCTGACGCGGATGTTCTTAGTGCTGAGTTCATGGTCAACAAAAATCATATTACAACCCCTCTTCTGCACGACGACGTGGCGCTTCTTGGAGTAATCGAGACTCTCAGCAACCAGGAGAACGTTCAACTTGTACCAGGAACACATGCAAAAAACAGAATACTTCTTATACAAGTTCCCTCAGCAGAATAATTATATGCTACACAAGCAACCTGAGAAAAATAGGTTAACCAATGTGTTCCATATGGCCAACACAGCACATGTGCATACAGCAAAGTGAACCGAATTGTCTCTTTTTATCACAGCACTAAGATATTAACCAACAACATTATCAATTTATAGCACCTTCCATATATATCAAACACATCAGCATCATATTGCACATATACCGGGTGAACAACCTTACTCTTGCACCGCAAATATTTCTGAAATGGAAGGTGTTATTTATATTCTGGTTTCACAGAAGTAAAGTGTAGACAAGGGCTTGAAATTGCAGCCCAGACATAAATTTTAATAATTATAAGAATATATATTTATTAAACAAAGCTACAGTTTTCCAAATGGATCAATGCTTTTTCTCATCAAGAAAATAAAACTATAGAAAATTAGAAATCAGTAGTGTGATTAGGTAGTATGAACTATCACAAAGTACTGACCAATGCATTCAGTGAAAAGGAAACACAATCTACACAAACACACGAGTAGTGGGGATATAGGAATTCTAGCACAACTCATGAGTTGCACAAAAAAATCTTNCACAATCTACACAAACACACGAGTAGTGGGGATATAGGAATTCTAGCACAACTCATGAGTTGCACAAAAAAATCTTAAAATTTTATGAAAATTAAAAAATAAATTTATATTTCATCAAAGTCTTGCTCAATTTGTTAATTTTTACTGTCAAAATTAAGAAAAATTATTTACTATTTCATCAAAATTTTTTTGAATGTAGAAAATTTTTATTAAAATTATGCAAAATAATTAAATATTTCATCCAATTCTGGCACAATAGAAAAACTAAGTGGAACGAAGTGGCACAATAATACTAGTACAACTCTTTTCCCAAAGTGGCAAAAAAATTACTGAATAAATAATAAGTAAAACAATAAGTATTTTTAACTCGATTTAAGAGAATTATAATATGGAATTTTAGTGTATATGCTCGTAGACAATGCAAATTTAAATAAACTCAAATATAATTAGCTAAAATCTATACAAATTATGATTTAGATATATTGTCGTTTACTGAAAGTTACCGTCGGATGACGACAGCAAGAAGTCAGACGAGTGGTAGTTGACAGAATGGCTTTTTCGTGGTGATAGCAAAATAAATATTGAAAGAGTGTACGATTTTTCACAGGTCGCAGGTGTTCTACTAAATGACGCAATACAATTTTTCATGTGGTGCTTTCGNCAAGAGTGTACGATTTTTCACAGGTCGCAGGTGTTCTACTAAATGACGCAATACAATTTTTCATGTGGTGCTTTCGCAATTTTATTACATAGGTATTTCGTCGTTGATCAAATTACAGTTACCATTTACAGAACATCTCAATGATGTTAATGTACTCAAACTCTCTGGGGCTAGCCACTGTTACCTATTTAGTTGAACTTCATCGAAATATGGAGGTCTTCTCCCTGCCCATCGTCAAGCTGGATCTGAAATTACTCCCCTCCCAATCTCGAGGATGGTTAGTTATCCCTTGGCTCGCCCAGTTACCTTGTTGAAACTGCCTGGTGAAAACAGCCGTCTGGTGGGCAGGCGAATGGCGACAAACGCTGCGTAACATGCCTGCGGCCACGTACGCCTGCTGCAGCTTTCTATCCTGGTTTACGTACAGTATATGACGTCCCCTTTCTTTGGGCAAGAAAACAGCAATATTTACAATTATCATTGATTAGGTGAGCATTTGAATCTACCTTCTCTTACATGTTTTGTCTGTATCTGAGGTGTTGGTCTCGGGTGGTAGCAACTAAGTTATCTACATGTAGAGTTTCTGAAAAATATCCGACATGTTTGCCTTTCTGTAAAATAACAACTCATGCAGCGTGGGGCCTGTTCCTGAATGGAGTGTTATGTTATATACGAAGGTTGCGAACANCTGTAAAATAACAACTCATGCAGCGTGGGGCCTGTTCCTGAATGGAGTGTTATGTTATATACGAAGGTTGCGAACAGAATCCAATCATTCCAGTTATATTGGTCACCCGCAGTGTAGTTTCTCAAGCACTCCACCAAGGTGCGATGGTGCCCNGAATCCAATCATTCCAGTTATATTGGTCACCCGCAGTGTAGTTTCTCAAGCACTCCACCAAGGTGCGATGGTGCCCTATTGCCTTGTGGGTGGTAACCGGTGTTGTGAATTTTTTTTTTACTTGTAGCATTCGGTACACCTTTTGCATTTATTCACTACTAAAATTCACCCCTTGGTTTGTTAGGATGCTATTCGTTATGCCATATCTCAATACTATTTGCTCTACAAAAATGTTTGCTGTAGTCTCTGCATTTTGCTGGACTATTGGAAATGCCAATGTGTATTTAATAAGATCATCCTTAACAGTCAACCAATAATTATGACCTTCAGTCGTGACTATCAAATGTCTTACTTTATCTGAGAAATATTTCTCGAAAACTGACTCTGAGATTGTGGAAATTACTAAGAGCATCTTTGTTTTTAGCTGCGTTATATTACTTTTGTGACAGTTCGTACAATGNCTGAGATTGTGGAAATTACTAAGAGCATCTTTGTTTTTAGCTGCGTTATATTACTTTTGTGACAGTTCGTACAATGTTTGACTTAGTTTTCTACATGTTCCTTCATGTAACGCCATTCGTGATACATTTTGATACGCCGTAATATCCGGTTCATCCCATGATAGTCCTGATGGATTGTCATGCATTTCCTTTAAAACCTGTTTTTTATCGTCGGCAGAAAATTCAATTGTTGTCTGTTATTACACTTTTTCTACTTACTCAGATATGTCTACTAACTGCCTGTCATATATCTCCCCTGCGCTTCTCTCTGCTGAGCAACTCCTGCTTTGGCATATATTATTGTGCTTCCTTTCAAGTATCTGATTTCGTAGTCGTACTCGTGATAACTTAATTCTCCATCGCATCAGTCTCGATTATGGGTCTTTTACACTAAATATCGATGCCAATGGATGGTGATCTATGCAAATTATAAATGTTCTTCATAGCAAATAATTTCTACAATATTTTACTGTCCATACATTTGCCAACAGCTCGCGCTCTGTTGCTCTGCTTTCTCAGCAATGCTAAGTGTTCTGCTTGCATATGCGACTGGCAGATCTCGCCCATCTCTCCTTGAGATAGAACAACGCCTATGGCTTCCTGACTCGCATGAGTGTTTAAGAAAAAGGGCTTGTTGAAATCTGGATACTGCAAAATCGGTTCTGTAGTCATAATCCTCTTAAATNCCCCCCCCCCCCAATTCGTAAGTCACTCCCTTTTAAGAGATGATGTTCTCTGTGGAACTGAAGATGTTTGTCCTCATAATCACTTTGTGACAAAAACGATGAACCCTCCAGTGAACCAAATAGCAGTGAAATTAACTGTACATCTTGGGGAATTTCTTTCAGTGGCTTTTTAAGATTATTGGTATCACTTCAATTTTATATCCATCACTATATGCTTTATTGAATTATTTGTAAACTTAATGACAATTTCACATTTTATGATCCTTATTTTCTCTATTTGGCTTTTCCAGAAGAGATTAAACGTATTGAGGATGAGGTGGCAGCTATCCACTTTATGAAAATGAAAGGCAAATACGAAAGTTTTTTTCAAGTGGCAGGAGAGGAATCCAGATTAGCAACGGATAGGTGTCACGGACAACCTTGGTTGTCTGCCACATTCCACATCTGTTAAACAATTTCGGATGAAGTACTATGAGTTCAAGAACACTGAAGTCGTTTTGGCAAAAATTCAGAAACATTTAGTAAAATAACTTTTTTTAAACATAGAAAAATAAATTCATTTACTTATTATTACATTCTAAGTAACAATATCCAAGTAAACATAGAGCCGTAGAGTCTAGTTACTGACCTTTATGACAAATTCAGCTATTTTGGCATTTGTTGTTTATATCCTGTTTTTCCTAATTGTCTCGGTGTTAAAATTAAGCATTATTTCATTAGCATGGAAAACATATGATTAGCATGGAGCATCAATTTTTTAATATTTATTTAATAGCTGTTTATGAAAATTAGTTTTGCTAGCTATATATAAAGAAATATAATTTATTATTTTTTTTTAATATTCACAATTTATTTTGAGGTTGAAAATGTCCTCTAAATGTAAAATAACCCATATGTCGAATATTAAGAAAGAGTCAAAACATAGATTTACAGGCTGGTCCTCCTAACTTGGACACTCCCAAAATTTCCGGAATGGTTGCAGATCACGAAATGTGGTTTCCGCTGAATGATATAACGTATGGGGGCAAGTAATTTGCCACAAAGTTACTATTCGTAACATATGTATGAACATAAATTATCAAACCACACATGATTCTCCCCCGCCCCTTCCTCGGAAACACACATTTATTTCAACGGCATCTGAACGTACGTGCATAGAGGAGATCAGTGATATAGCATATGCAATGTAAAATACAACAGAAATGCCAAGAAATAATATGCAAATATGATAAAGTTAAGTGGGCCAAAAGCATGAGGCAGTGCACGTGTACTTACAGCTGTAAGCAAGCAAAATGCGCCGAGACTCATCCTGGCGGGACCGCTTCCTTATAGCAGCATAGCACAAACATTAATGGGGCAAGGGGGAGGAATGCGATATTGGACAAAAGAGAGCACCGCATCAGAGGGAAGACGGGCAATGTGAGTGCAAGTCTGATGTCAAAACATTAAATTTTATTCAGATACCAACGTGATTCAGGATATTTATCTCCTAGTAATTAACTCTACTGAGCAACGAGTGCGTGCAGATGGACAACAAAATTAGAACAAACCAGCCTAAGGAGAAATGCAACTGCATCCGCATGCATAGCACAAAATAGTACAGTTATGGTTGAAATGCTTCACTTAGGGTCTTTCCACAGCGNATAGTACAAAAGAGCACACTTATGGTTGAAACACTTCACATTAGGTCTTTCCACAGCGTGTGCTCGATGTGTTTACCATCGACAGCAATACACATTTGTAAACACACATGTTGCGAGTGACGAGCGGCATGAAGTGTTTCTGTCATAATGTCTTTTCAAGCTGCTACGAAGCGTTCCTGAATGTCTTCTGGCGTCGTAGGAACCGTATTGTACACCCTATCGTTCAGGGTTCCCACAGGAAAAATCGAGAGGTGTGAGGTCGTGGGAGCGAGCTGGCCATCTTACATTACCACCATGCCCTAACCACCGGTTTTAAAAGTATATTTTTACAATTGCCTCGTCACCAAAGCAAAATGCGAAGGATAACTATCATACTGAAACCGCATGTCACGACGTATGACGAGCGGTATGTCGTCCAGAAGTGTCAGTAATGTCTCTTTTAGGTAATGGGAGTACGTACAGCCTGTTTTTTCCTTTGAAGGAAGTATAGCCCTATGACGTAGTCTCCAAAGTTTTCACACAACACGTTCACTTGCCACATTCGCTGTGCTCCACATGCCGGACCTCGCTGTGCTCCACATGCCGGACCTCGCTGTGCTCCACATGCCGGACCTAATGCGGATTCTCCGTCTCCCAGTAGGGCATATTTCGTAAATTTACGCACCTATGGTTTGTAAAATCGCTTCATAGATAAATAGTATGTTATTCATAGAAATGCCTGGTGAAGANCTGAGATTGTGGAAATTACTAAGAGCATCTTTGTTTTTAGCTGCGTTATATTACTTTTGTGACAGTTCGTACAATGCTTGACTTAGTTTTATACATGTTCCTTCATGTGAGGCCATTCGTGATACATTTTGATACGCCGTAATATCCGGTTCATCCCATGATAGTCCTGATGGACTGTCATGCATTTCCTTTAAAACCTGTTTTTTATCGTCGGCAGAAAATTCAATTGTTGTCTGTTATTACACTTATTCTACTTACTCAGGTATGTCTACTAACTGCCTGTCATATATCTCCCCTGCGCTTCTCTCGGCTGAGCAACTCCTGCTTTGTTCGTTGGCATATATTATTGTGCTTCCTTTCAAGTATCTGATTTCGTAGTCGTACTCGTGATAACTTAATTCTCCATCGNGTTGGCATATATTATTGTGCTTCCTTTCAAGTATCTGATTTCGTAGTCGTACTCGTGATAACTTAATTCTCCATCGCATCAGTCTCGATTATGGGTCTTTTACACTAAATATCGATGCCAATGGATGGTGATCTATGTAAATTATAAATGTTCTTCATAGCAAATAATTTCTACAATATTTTACTGTCCATACATTTGCCAACAGCTCGCGCTCTGTTGCTCTGCTTTCTCAGCAATGCTAAGTGTTCTGCTTGCATATGCGACTGGCAGATCTCGCCCATCTCTCCTTGAGATAGAACAACGCCTATGGCTTCCTGACTCGCATGAGTGTTTAAGAAAAAGGGCTTGTTGAAATCTGGATACTGCAAAATCGGTTCTGTAGTCATAATCCTCTTAAATTTCATAAACACGTG